>JAOPSE010003029.1:0-63974 GCA_029449295.1 Zea luxurians | reverse complement strand
ACATTCTTGGATTTCTGGTGGAGACCATTTCTTGGTCAAAAATCCGTAGGTGTTAGCCTTCGATATTATTGAAAATGGTCGTTCATGGCTATTTTCGACAAAAATGGAGGTTGTGTGGCCATTGATCATCGACCAGAGGCTCATACACCTCACCCCACATATGTTTCCTTGCCATAGATCACATTCTTGGATTTCTGGTGGAGACCATTTCTTGGTAAAAAATCTGTAGGTGTTAGCCTTCGGTATTATTGAAAATGGTCGTTCATGGCTATTTTCGACAAAAATGGGGGTTGTGTGGCCATTGATCATCGACCAGACGCTCATACACCTCACCCCACATATGTTTCCTTGCCATAGATCACATTCTTGGATTTCTGGTGGAGACCATTTCTTGGTCAAAAATCCGTAGGTGTTAGCCTTCGATATTATTGAAAATGGTCGTTCATGGCTATTTTCGACAAAAATGGGGGTTGTGTGGCCATTGATCATCGACCAGACGCTCATACACCTCACCCCACATATGTTTCCTTGCCATAGATCACATTCTTGGATTTCTGGTGGAGACCATTTCTTGGTCTAAAATCCGTAGGTGTTAGCCTCTAGTATTATTGAAAATGGTCGCTCATGGCTATTTTCAAGGTCGCTCATGGCTATTTTCATAAAAAATGGGGGTTGTGTGGCCATTTATCATCGACTAGAGGCTCATAAACCTCACCCCACATATGTTTCCTTGCCATAGATTACATTCTTGGATTTCTGGTGGAAACCATTTCTTGGTTAAAAACTCGTACGTGTTAGCCTTCGGTATTATTGAAAATGGTCATTCATGGCTATTTTCGGCAAAATGGGGGTTGTGTGGCCATTGATCGTCGACCAGAGGCTCATACACCTCACCCCACATATGTTTCCTTGTCGTAGATCACATTCTTGGATTTCTGGTGGAGACCATTTCTTGGTCAAAAATCCGTAGGTGTTAGCCTTCGATATTATTGAAAATGGTCATTCATGGCTATTTTCGGCAAAATGGGGGTTGTGTGGCCATTGATCATCGACCAGAGGCTCATACACCTCACCCCACATATGTTTCCTTGTCGTAGATCACATTCTTGGATTTCTGGTGGAGACCATTTCTTGGTCAAAAATCCGTAGGTGTTAGCCTTCGATATTATTGAAAATGGTCGTTCATGGCTATTTTCGACAAAAATGGGGGTTGTGTGGCCATTGATCATCGACCAGAGGCTCATACACCTCACCCCACATATGTTTCCTTGCCATAGATCACATTCTTGGATTTCTGGTGGAGACCATTTCTTGGTCAAAAATCCGTAGGTGTTAGCCTTCGGTATTTTTGAAAATGGTCGTTCATGGCTATTTTCGACAAAAATGGGGGTTGTGTGGCCATTGATCATCGACCAGACGCTCATACACCTCACCCCACATATGTTTCCTTGCCATAGATCACATTCTTGGATTTCTGGTGGAGACCATTTCTTGGTCTAAAATCCGTAGGTGTTAGCCTCTAGTATTATTGAAAATGGTCGCTCATGGCTATTTTCAAGGTCGCTCATGGCTATTTTCATAAAAAATGGGGGTTGTGTGGCCATTGATCGTCGACCAGAGGCTCATACACCTCACCCCACATATGTTTCCTTGCCATAGATCACATTCTTGGATTTCTGGTGGAGACCATTTCTTGGTCAAAAATCCGTAGGTGTTAGCCTTCGGTATTATTGAAAATGGTCGTTCATGGCTATTTTCGACAAAAATGGGGGTTGTGTGGCCATTGATCATCGACCAGACGCTCATACACCTCACCCCACATATGTTTCCTTGCCATAGATCACATTCTTGGATTTCTGGTGGAGACCATTTCTTGGTCTAAAATCCGTAGGTGTTAGCCTCTAGTATTATTGAAAATGGTCGCTCATGGCTATTTTCAAGGTCGCTCATGGCTATTTTCATAAAAAATGGGGGTTGTGTGGCCATTTATCATCGACTAGAGGCTCATAAACCTCACCCCACATATGTTTCCTTGCCATAGATTACATTCTTGGATTTCTGGTGGAAACCATTTCTTGGTTAAAAACTCGTACGTGTTAGCCTTCGGTATTATTGAAAATGGTCATTCATGGCTATTTTTGGCAAAATGGGGGTTGTGTGGCCATTGATCATCGACCAGAGGCTCGTACACCTCACCCCACATATGTTTCCTTGCCATAGATCACATTCTTGGATTTCTGGTGGAGACCATTTCTTGGTCAAAAATCCGTACGTGTTAGCCTTTGGTATTTTTGAAAATGATCATTCATGGCTATTTTCGACAAAAATGGGGGTTGTGTGGCCATTGATCATCGACTAGAGGCTCATACACCTCACCCCACATATGTTTCCTTGCCATAGATCACATTCTTGGATTTCTGGTGGAGACCATTTCTTGGTCAAAAATCCGTAGGTGTTAGCCTTCGGTATTATTGAAAATGGTCATTCATGGCTATTTTCGACAAAAATGGGGGTTGTGTGGCCATTGATCATCGACCAGACGCTCATACACCTCACCCCACATATGTTTCCTTGCCATAGATCACATTCTTGGATTTCTGGTGGAGACCATTTCTTGGTCTAAAATCCGTAGGTGTTAGCCTCTAGTATTATTGAAAATGGTCGCTCATGGCTATTTTCAAGGTCGCTCATGGCTATTTTCATAAAAAATGGAGCTTGTGTGGCCATTTATCATCGACTAGAGGCTCATAAACCTCACCCCACATATGTTTCCTTGCCATAGATTACATTCTTGGATTTCTGGTGGAGACCATTTCTTGGTTAAAAACTCGTACGTGTTAGCCTTCGGTATTATTGAAAATGGTCATTCATGGCTATTTTCGGCAAAATGGGGGTTGTGTGGCCATTGATCGTCGACCAGAGGCTCATACACCTCACCCCACATATGTTTCCTTGCCATAGATCATATTCTTGGATTTCTGGTGGAGACCATTTCTTGGTCAAAAATCCGTAGGTGTTAGCCTTCGGTATTATTGTAAATGGTCATTCATGGCTATTTTCGACAAAAATGGGGGTTGTGTGGCCATTGATCATCGACCAGAGGCTCATACACCTCACTACACATATGTTTCCTTGCCATAGATCACATTCTTGGATTTATGGTGGACACCATTTCTTGGTCAAAAATCCGTAGGTGTTAGCCTTCAATGTCATTGAAAATGGTCGTTCATGGCTATTTTCGACAAAAATTAGGGTTGTGTGGCCATTGATCGTCGACCAGAGGCTCATACACCTCACCCCACATATGTTTCCTTGCCATAGATCACATTCTTGGATTTCTGGTGGAGACCATTTCTTGGTCAAAAATCCGTAGGTGTTAGCCTTCGGTATTATTGAAAATGGTCGTTCATGGCTATTTTCGACAAAAATGGGGGTTGTGTGGCCATTGATCATCGACCAGACGCTCATACACCTCACCCCACATATGTTTCCTTGCCACAGATCACATTCTTGGATTTCTAGTGGAGACCATTTCTTGGTTAAAAACTCGTACGTGTTAGCCTTCGGTATTATTGAAAATGGTCATTCATGGCTATTTTCGGCAAAATGGGGGTTGTGTGGCCATTGATCATCGACCAGAGGCTAGTACACCTCACCCCACATATGTTTCCTTGCCATAGATCACATTCTTGGATTTCTGGTGGAGACCATTTCTTGGTTAAAAATCCGTACGTGTTAGCCTTTGGTATTTTTGAAAATGGTCATTCATGGCTATTTTCGACAAAAATGGGGGTTGTGTGGCCATTGATCATCGACTAGAGGCTCATACACCTCACCCCACATATGTTTCCTTGCCATAGATCACATTCTTGGATTTCTGGTGGAGACCATTTCTTGGTCTAAAATCCGTAGGTGTTAGCCTCTAGTATTATTGAAAATGGTCGCTCATGGCTATTTTCAAGGTCGCTCATGGCTATTTTCATAAAAAATGGGGGTTGTGTGGCCATTTATCATCGACTAGAGGCTCATAAACCTCACCCCACATATGTTTCATTGCCATAGATTACATTCTTGGATTTCTGGTGGAAACCATTTCTTGGTTAAAAACTCGTACAGTGTTAGCCTTCGGTATTATTGAAAATGGTCATTCATGGCTATTTTCGGCAAAATGGGGGTTGTGTGGCCATTGATCGTCGACCAGAGGCTCATACACCTCACCCCACAAATGTTTCCTTGTCGTAGATCACATTCTTGGATTTCTGGTGGAGACCATTTCTTGGTCAAAAATCTGTAGGTGTTAGCCTTCGATATTATTGAAAATGGTCGTTCATGGCTATTTTCGACAAAAATGGAGGTTGTGTGGCCATTGATCATCGACCAGAGGCTCATACACCTCACCCCACATATGTTTCCTTGCCATAGATCACATTCTTGGATTTCTGGTGGAGACCATTTCTTGGTCAAAAATCCGTAGGTGTTAGCCTTCGGTATTATTGAAAATGGTCGTTCATGGCTATTTTCGACAAAAATGGGGGTTGTGTGGCCATTGATCATCGACCAGACGCTCATACACCTCACCCCACATATGTTTCCTTGCCATAGATCACATTCTTGGATTTCTGGTGGAGACCATTTCTTGGTCTAAAATCCGTAGGTGTTAGCCTCTAGTATTATTGAAAATGGTCGCTCATGGCTATTTTCAAGGTCGCTCATGGCTATTTTCATAAAAAATGGGGGTTGTGTGGCCATTTATCATCGACTAGAGGCTCATAAACCTCACCCCACATATGTTTCATTGCCATAGATTACATTCTTGGATTTCTGGTGGAAACCATTTCTTGGTTAAAAACTCGTACGTGTTAGCCTTCGGTATTATTGAAAATGGTCATTCATGGCTATTTTCGGCAAAATGGGGGTTGTGTGGCCATTGATCGTCGACCAGAGGCTCATACACCTCACCCCACAAATGTTTCCTTGTCGTAGATCACATTCTTGGATTTCTGGTGGAGACCATTTCTTGGTCAAAAATCCGTAGGTGTTAGCCTTCGATATTATTGAAAATGGTCGTTCATGGCTATTTTCGACAAAAATGGAGGTTGTGTGGCCATTGATCATCGACCAGAGGCTCATACACCTCACCCCACATATGTTTCCTTGCCATAGATCACATTCTTGGATTTCTGGTGGAGACCATTTCTTGGTCAAAAATCCGTAGGTGTTAGCCTTCGGTATTATTGAAAATGGTCGTTCATGGCTATTTTCAACAAAAATGGGGGTTGTGTGGCCATTCATCATCGACCAGACGCTCATACACCTCACCCCACATATGTTTCCTTGCCATAGATCACATTCTTGGATTTCTGGTGGAGACCATTTCTTGGTCTAAAATCCGTAGGTGTTAGCCTCTAGTATTATTGAAAATGGTCACTCATGGCTATTTTCAAGGTCGCTCATGGCTATTTTCATAAAAATGGGGGTTGTGTGGCCATTTATCATCGACTAGAGGCTCATAAACCTCACCCCACATATGTTTCCTTGCCATAGATTACATTCTTGGATTTCTGGTGGAAACCATTTCTTGGTTAAAAACTCGTACGTGTTAGCCTTCGGTATTATTGAAAATGGTCATTCATGGCTATTTTCGGCAAAATGGGGGTTGTGTGGCCATTGATCGTCGACCAGAGGCTCATACACCTCACCCCACATATGTTTCCTTGTCGTAGATCACATTCTTGGATTTCTGGTGGAGACCATTTCTTGGTCAAAAATCCGTAGGTGTTAGCCTTCGATATTATTGAAAATGGTCGTTCATGGCTATTTTCGGCAAAATGGGGGTTGTGTGGCCATTGATCGTCGACCAGAGGCTCATACACCTCACCCCACATATGTTTCCTTGTCGTAGATCACATTCTTGGATTTCTGGTGGAGACCATTTCTTGGTCAAAAATCCGTAGGTGTTAGCCTTCGATATTATTGAAAATGGTCGTTCATGGCTATTTTCGACAAAAATGGGGGTTGTGTGGCCATTGATCATCGACCAGAGGCTCATACACCTCACCCCACATATGTTTCCTTGCCATAGATCACATTCTTGGATTTCTGGTGGAGACCATTTCTTGGTCAAAAATCCGTAGGTGTTAGCCTTCGGTATTATTGAAAATGGTCGTTCATGGCTATTTTCGACAAAAATGGGGCTTGTGTGGCCATTGATCATCGACCAGACACTCATACACCTCACCCCACATATGTTTCCTTGCCATAGATCACATTCTTGGATTTCTGGTGGAGACCATTTCTTGGTCTAAAATTCGTAGGTGTTAGCCTCTAGTATTATTGAAAATGGTCGCTCATGGCTATTTTCAAGGTCGCTCATGGCTATTTTCATAAAAAATGGGGGTTGTGTGGCCATTGATCGTCGACCAGAGGCTCATACACCTCACCCCACATATGTTTCCTTGCCATAGATCACATTCTTGGATTTCTGGTGGAGACCATTTCTTGGTCAAAATTCCGTAGGTGTTAGCCTTCGGTATTATTGAAAATGGTCGTTCATGGCTATTTTCGACAAAAATGGGGGTTGTGTGGCCATTGATCATCGACCAGACGCTCATACACCTCACCCCACATATGTTTCCTTGCCATAGATCACATTCTTGGATTTCTGGTGGAGACCATTTCTTGGTCTAAAATCCGTAGGTGTTAGCCTCTAGTATTATTGAAAATGGTCGCTCATGGCTATTTTCAAGGTCGCTCATGGCTATTTTCATAAAAAATGGGGGTTGTGTGGCCATTTATCATCGACTAGAGGCTCATAAACCTCACCCCACATATGTTTCCTTGCCATAGATTACATTCTTGGATTTCTGGTGGAAACCATTTCTTGGTTAAAAACTCGTACGTGTTAGCCTTCGGTATTATTGAAAATGGTCATTCATGGCTATTTTCGGCAAAATGGGGGTTGTGTGGCCATTGATCGTCGACCAGAGGCTCATACACCTCACCCCACATATGTTTCCTTGTCGTAGATCACATTCTTGGATTTCTGGTGGAGACCATTTCTTGGTCAAAAATCCATAGGTGTTAGCCTTCGATATTATTGAAAATGGTCGTTCATGGCTATTTTCGACAAAAATGGGGGTTGTGTGGCCATTGATTATCGACCAGAGGCTCATACACCTCACCCCACATATGTTTCCTTGCCATAGATCACATTCTTGGATTTCTGGTGGAGACCATTTCTTGGTCAAAAATCCGTAGGTGTTAGCCTTCGGTATTATTGTAAATGGTCATTCATGGCTATTTTCGACAAAAATGGGGGTTGTGTGGCCATTGATCATCGACCAGAGGCTCATACACCTCACCCCACATATGTTTCCTTGCCATAGATCACATTCTTGGATTTCTGGTGGAGACCATTTCTTGGTCAAAAATCCGTAGGTCTTAGCCTCTAATATTATTGAAAATGGTCGCTCATGGCTATTTTCAAGGTCGCTCATGGCTATTTTCAAGGTCGCTCATGGCTATTTTCATAAAAAATGGGGGTTGTATGGCCATTATCATCGACTAGAGGCTCATAAACCTCACCCCACATATGTTTCCTTGCCATAGATTACATTCTTGGATATCTGGTGGAAACCATTTCTTGGTTAAAAACTCGTACGTGTTAGCCTTCGGTATTATTGAAAATGGTCATTCATGGCTATTTTCGGCAAAATGGGGGTTGTGTGGCCATTGATCGTCGACCAGAGGCTCATACACCTCACCCCACATATGTTTCCTTGTCGTAGATCACATTCTTGGATTTCTGGTGGAGACCATTTCTTGGTCAAAAATCCGTAGGTGTTAGCCTTCGATATTATTGAAAATGGTCGTTCATGGCTATTTTCGACAAAAATGGGGGTTGTGTGGCCATTGATCATCGACCAGAGGCTCATACACCTCACCCCACATATGTTTCCTTGCCATAGATCACATTCTTGGATTTCTGGTGGAGACCATTTCTTGGTCAAAAATCTGTAGGTGTTAGCCTTCGGTATTATTGTAAATGGTCATTCATGGCTATTTTCGACAAAAATGGGGGTTGTGTGGCCATTGATCATCGACCAGAGGCTCATACACCTCACCCCACATATGTTTCCTTGCCATAGATCACATTCTTGGATTTCTGGTGGAGACCATTTCTTGGTCAAAAATCTGTAGGTCTTAGCCTCTAATATTATTGAAAATGGTCGCTCATGGCTATTTTCATAAAAAATGGGGGTTGTGTGGCCATTTATCATCGACTAGAGGCTCATAAATCTCACCCCACATATGTTTCCTTGCCATAGATCACATTCTTGGATTTTTGGTGGAGACCATTTCTTGGTCAAAAACTCGTACGTGTTAGCCTTCGGTATTATTGAAAATGGTCGTTCATGGCTATTTTCGGCAAAATGGGGGTTCTGTGGCCATTGATCATCGACCAGAGGCTCGTACACCTCACCCCACATATGTTTCCTTGCCATAGATCACATTCTTGGATTTCTGGTGGAGACCATTTCTTGGGCAAAAATCCGAATGTGTTAGCCTTTGGTATTTTTGAAAATGGTCATTCATGGCTATTTTCGACAAAAATGGGGGTTGTGTGGCCATTGATCTTCGACCAGAGGCTCATACACCTCACTACACATATGTTTCCTTGCCATAGATCACATTCTTGGATTTATGGTGGAGACCATTTCTTGGTCAAAAATCCGTAGGTGTTAGCCTTCAGTGTCATTGAAAATGGTCGTTCATGGCTATTTTCAACAAAAATTAGGGTTGTGTGGCCATTGATCGTCGACCAGAGGCTCATACACCTCACCCCACATATGTTTCCTTGCCATAGATCACATTCTTGGATTTCTGGTGGAGACCATTTCTTGGTCAAAAATCCGTAGGTGTTAGCCTTAGGTATTATTGAAAATGGTCGTTCATGGCTATTTTCGACAAAAATGGGGGTTGTGTGGCCATTGATCATCGACCAGACGCTCATACACCTCACCCCACATATGTTTCCTTGCCATAGATCACATTCTTGGATTTCTGGTGGAGACCATTTCTTGGTCTAAAATCCGTAGGTGTTAGCCTCTAGTATTATTGAAAATGGTCGCTCATGGCTATTTTCAAGGTCGCTCATGGCTATTTTCATAAAAAATGGGGGTTGTGTGGCCATTTATCATCGACTAGAGGCTCATAAACCTCACCCCACATATGTTTCATTGCCATAGATCACATTCTTGGATTTCTGGTGGAGACCATTTCTTGGTTAAAAACTCGTACGTGTTAGCCTTCGGTATTATTGAAAATGGTCGTTCATGGCTATTTTCGGCAAAATGGGGGTTGTGTGGCCATTGATCATCGACCAGAGGCTCGTACACCTCACCCCACATATGTTTCCTTGCCATAGATCACATTCTTGGATTTCTGGTGGAGACCATTTCTTGGTCAAAAATCCGTACGTGTTAGCCTTTGGTATTTTTGAAAATGGTCATTCATGGCTATTTTCGACAAAAATGGGGGTTGTGTGGCCATTGATCTTCGACCAGAGGCTCATACACCTCACTACACATATGTTTCCTTGCCATAGATCACATTCTTGGATTTATGGTGGAGACCATTTCTTGGTCAAAAATCCGTAGGTGTTAGCCTTCAGTGTCATTGAAAATGGTCGTTCATGGCTATTTTCGACAAAAATTAGGGTTGTGTGGCCATTGATCGTCGACCAGAGGCTCATACACCTCACCCCACATATGTTTCCTTGCCATAGATCACATTCTTGGATTTCTGGTGGAGACCATTTCTTGGTCAAAAATCCGTAGGTGTTAGCCTTCGGTATTATTGAAAATGGTCGTTCATGGCTATTTTCGACAAAAATGGGGGTTGTGTGGCCATTGATCATCGACCAGACGCTCATACACCTCACCCCACATATGTTTCCTTGCCATAGATCACATTCTTGGATTTCTGGTGGAGACCATTTCTTGGTCTAAAATCCGTAGGTGTTATCCTCTAGTATTATTGAAAATGGTCGCTCATGGCTATTTTCAAGGTCGCTCATGGCTATTTTCATAAAAAATGGGGGTTGTGTGGCCATTTATCATTGACTAGAGGCTCATAAACCTCACCCCACATATGTTTCCTTGCCATAGATTACATTCTTGGATTTCTGGTGGAAACATTTCTTGGTTAAAAACTCGTACGTGTTAGCCTTCGGTATTATTGAAAATGGTCATTCATGGCTATTTTCGGCAAAATGGGGGTTGTGTGGCCATTGATCATCAACCAGAGGCTCGTACACCTCACCCCACATATGTTTCCTTGCCATAGATCACATTCTTGGATTTTTGGTGGAGACCATTTCTTGGTCAAAAACTCGTACGTGTTAGCCTTCGGTATTATTGAAAATGGTCGTTCATGGCTATTTTTGGCAAAATGGGGGTTCTGTGGCCATTGATCATCGACCAAAGGCTCGTACACCTCACCCCACATATGTTTCCTTTCCATAGATCACATTCTTGGATTTTTGGTGGAGACCATTTCTTGGTCAAAATCTGTAGGTGTTAGCCTTCGGTATTATTGTAAATGGTCATTCATGGCTATTTTCGACAAAAATGGGGGTTGTGTGGCCATTGATCATCGACCAGACGCTCATACACCTCACCCCACATATGTTTCCTTGCCATAGATCACATTCTTGGATTTCTGGTGGAGACCATTTCTTGGTCAAAAATCCGTAGGTGTTAGCCTTCGGTATTATTGAAAATGGTCGTTCATGGCTATTTTCGACAAAAATGGGGGTTGTGTGGCCATTGATCATCGACCAGAGGCTCATACACCTCACCCCACATATGTTTCCTTGCCATAGATCACATTCTTGGATTTCTGGTGGAGACCATTTCTTGGTCAAAAATCCGTAGGTGTTAGCCTTCGGTATTATTGAAAATGGTCGTTCATGGCTATTTTCGACAAAAATGGGGGTTGTGTGGCCATTGATCATCGACCAGACGCTCATACACCTCACCCCACATATGTTTCCTTGTCATAGATCACATTCTTGGATTTCTGGTGGAGACCATTTATTGGTCTAAAATCCATAGGTGTTAGCCGTCTAGTATTATTGAAAATGGTCGCTCATGGCTATTTTCAAGGTCGCTCATGGCTATTTTCATAAAAAATGGGGGTTGTGTGGCCATTTATCATCGACTAGAGGCTCATAAACCTCGCCCCACATATGTTTCTTTGCCATAGATCACATTCTTGCATTTCTGGTGGAGACCATTTCTTGGTTAAAAACTCGTACGTGTTAGCCTTCGGTATTATTGAAAATGGTCGTTCATGGCTATTTTCGGCAAAATGGGGGTTGTGTGACCATTCATTATCGACCAGAGGCTCGTACACCTCACCCCACATATGTTTCCTTGCCATAGATCACATTCTTGGATTTCTGGTGGAGACCATTTCTTGGTCAAAAATCCGTACGTGTTAGCCTTTGGTATTTTTGAAAATGGTCATTCATGGCTATTTTCGACAAAAATGGGGGTTGTGTGGCCATTGATCTTCGACCAGAGGCTCATACACCTCACTACACATATGTTTCCTTGCCATAGATCACATTCTTGGATTTATGGTGGAGACCATTTCTTGGTCAAAAATCCGTAGGTGTTAGCCTTCAGTGTCATTGAAAATGGTCGTTCATGGCTATTTTCGACAAAAATTAGGGTTGTGTGGCCATTGATCGTCGACCAGAGGCTCATACACCTCACCCCACATATGTTTCCTTGCCATAGATCACATTCTTGGATTTCTGGTGGAGACCATTTCTTGGTCAAAAATCCGTAGGTGTTAGCCTTCGGTATTATTGAAAATGGTCGTTCATGGCTATTTTCGACAAAAATGGGGGTTGTGTGGCCATTGATCATCGACCAGACGCTCATACACCTCACCCCACATATGTTTCCTTGCCATAGATCACATTCTTGGATTTCTGGTGGAGACCATTTCTTGTTCTAAAATCCGTAGGTGTTAGCCTCTAGTATTATTGAAAATGGTCGCTCATGGCTATTTTCAAGGTCGCTCATGGCTATTTTCATAAAAAATGGGGGTTGTGTGGCCATTTATCATCGACTAGAGGCTCATAAACCTCACCCCACATATGTTTCCTTGCCATAGATTACATTCTTGGATTTCTGGTGGAAACCATTTCTTGGTTAAAAACTCGTACGTGTTAGCCTTCGGTATTATTGAAAATGGTCATTCATGGCTATTTTCGGCAAAATGGGGGTTGTGTGGCCATTGATCATCAACCAGAGGTTCATACACCTCACCCCACATATGTTTCCTTGCCATAGATCACATTCTTGGATTTCTGGTGGAGACCATTTCTTGGTTAAAAATCCGTACGTGTTAGCCTTTGATATTTTTGAAAATGGTCATTCATGGCTATTTTCGACAAAAACGGGGGTTGTGTGGCCATTGATCATCGACTAGAGGCTCATACACCTCACCCCACATATGTTTCCTTGCCATAGATCACATTCTTGGATTTCTGGTGCAGACATTTCTTGGTCAAAAATCCGTAGGTGTTAGCCTTAGGTATTATTGAAAATGGTCGTTCATGGCTATTTTCGACAAAAATGGGGGTTGTGTGGCCATTGATCATCGACCAGACGCTCATACACCTCACCCCACATATGTTTCCTTGCCATAGATCACATTCTTGGATTTCTGGTGGAGACCATTTCTTGGTCTAAAATCCGTAGGTGTTAGCCTCTAGTATTATTGAAAATGGTCGCTCATGGCTATTTTCAAGGTCGCTCATGGCTATTTTCATAAAAAATGGGGGTTGTGTGGCCATTTATCATCGACTAGAGGCTCATAAACCTCACCCCACATATGTTTCCTTGCCATAGATTACATTCTTGGATTTCTGGTGGAAACCATTTCTTGGTTAAAAACTCGTACGTGTTAGCCTTCGGTATTATTGAAAATGGTCATTCATGGCTATTTTCGGCAAAATGGGGGTTGTGTGGCCATTGATCATCGACCAGAGGCTCATACACCTCACCCCACATATGTTTCCTTGCCATAGATCACATTCTTGGATTTCTGGTGGAGACCATTTCTTGGTCAAAAATCCGTAGGTGTTAGCCTTCGGTATTATTGAAAATGGTCGTTCATGGCTATTTTCGACAAAAATGGGGGTTGTGTGGCCATTGATCATCGACTAGAGGCTCATACACCTCACCCCACATATGTTTCCTTGCCATAGATCACATTCTTGGATTTCTGGTGGAGACCATTTCTTGGTCAAAAATCCGTAGGTGTTAGCCTTCGGTATTATTGAAAATGGTCGTTCATGGCTATTTTCGACAAAAATGGGGGTGTGTGGCCATTGATCATCGACCAGATGCTCATACACCTCACCCCACATATGTTTCCTTGCCATAGATCACATTCTTGGATTTCTGGTGGAGACCATTTCTTGGTCTAAAATCCGTAGGTCTTAGCCTCTAGTATTATTGAAAATGGTCGCTCATGGCTATTTTCATAAAAAATGGGGGTTGTGTGGCCATTTATCATCACCTAGAGGCTCATAAACCTCACCCCACATATGTTTCCTTGCCATAGATCACATTCTTGGATTTCTGGTGGAGACCATTTCTTGGTTAAAAACTCATACGTGTTAGCCTTCGGTATTATTGAAAATGGTCGTTCATGGCTATTTTCGGCAAAATGGGGGTTGTGTGGCCATTGATCATCGACCAGAGGATCATACACCTCACCCCACATATGTTTCCTTGCCATAGATCACATTCTTGGATTCCTGGTGGAGACCATTTCTTGGTCAAAAATCCATACGTGTTAGCCATTGGTATTTTTGAAAATGGTCATTCATGGCTATTTTCGACAAAAATGGGGGTTGTGTGGCCATTGATCATCGACTAGAGGCTCATACACCTCACCCCACATATGTTTCCTTGCCATAGATCACATTCTTGGATTTCTGGTGGAGACCATTTCTTGGTCAAAAATCCGTAGGTGTTAGCCTTCGGTATTATTGAAAATGGTCGTTCATGGCTATTTTCGACAAAAATGGGGGTTGTGTGGCCATTGATCATCGACCAGACGCTCATACACCTCACCCCACATTTGTTTCCTTGCCATAGATCACATTCTTGGATTTCTGGTGGAGACCATTTCTTGGTCTAAAATCCGTAGGTGTTAGCCTCTAGTATTATTGAAAATGGTCGCTCATGGCTATTTTCAAGGTCGCTCATGGCTATTTTCATAAAAAATGGGGGTTGTGTGGCCATTTATCATCGACTAGAGGCTCATAAACCTCACCCCACATATGTTTCCTTGCCATAGATTACATTCTTGGATTTCTGGTGGAAACCATTTCTTGGTTAAAAACGCGTACGTGTTAGCCTTCGGTATTATTGAAAATGGTCATTCATGGCTATTTTCGGCAAAATGGGGGTTGTGTGGCCATTGATCGTCGACCAGAGGCTCATACACCTCACCCCACATATGTTTCCTTGTCGTAGATCACATTCTTGGATTTCTGGTAGAGACCATTTCTTGGTCAAAAAACCGTAGGTGTTAGCCTTCGATATTATTGAAAATGGTCGTTCATGGCTATTTTCGACAAAAATGGGGGTTGTGTGGCCATTGATCATCGACCAGAGGCTCATACACCTCACCCCACATATGTTTCCTTGCCATAGATCACATTCTTGGATTTCTGGTGGAGACCATTTCTTGGTCAAAAACTCGTACGTGTTAGCCTTCGGTATTATTGAAAATGGTCGTTCATGGCTATTTTCGGCAAAATGGGGGTTCTGTGGCCATTGATCATCGACCAGAGGCTCGTACACCTCACCCCACATATGTTTCCTTGCCATAGATCACATTCTTGGATTTCTGGTGGAGACCATTTCTTGGTCAAAAATCCGTAGGTGTTAGCCTTCGGTATTATTGAAAATGGTCGTTCATGGCTATTTTCGGCAAAATGGGGGTTCTGTGGCCATTGATCATCGACCAGAGGCTCGTACACCTCACCCCACATATGTTTCCTTGCCATAGATCACATTCTTGGATTTCTGGTGGAGACCATTTCTTGGTCAAAAATCCGTAGGTGTTAGCCTTCGGTATTATTGAAAATGGTCGTTCATGGCTATTTTCGACAAAAATGGGGGTTGTGTGGCCATTGATCATCGACCAGAGGCTCATACACCTCACCCCACATATGTTTCCTCGCCATAGATCACATTCTTGGATTTCTGGTGGAGACCATTTCTTGGTCAAAAATCCGTAGGTCTTAGCCTCTAATATTATTGAAAATGGTCGCTCATGGCTATTTTCGGCAAAATGGGGGTTCTGTGGCCATTGATCGTCGACCAGAGGCTCATACACCTCACCCCACATATGTTTCCTTGTCGTAGATCACATTCTTGGATTTCTGGTGGAGACCATTTCTTGGTCAAAAATCCGTAGGTGTTAGCCTTCGATATTATTGAAAATGGTCGTTCATGGCTATTTTCGACAAAAATGGGGGTTGTGTGGCCATTGATCATCGACCAGAGGCTCATACACCTCACCCCACATATGTTTCCTTGCCATAGATCACATTCTTGGATTTCTGGTGGAGACCATTTCTTGGTCAAAAATCTGTAGGTGTTAGCCTTCGGTATTATTGAAAATGGTCGTTCATGGCTATTTTCGACAAAAATGGGGGTTGTGTGGCCATTGATCATCGACCAGACGCTCATACACCTCACCCCACATATGTTTCCTTGCCATAGATCACATTCTTGGATTTCTGGTGGAGACCATTTCTTGGTCTAAAATCCGTAGGTGTTAGCCTCTAGTATTATTGAAAATGGTCGCTCATGGCTATTTTCAAGGTCGCTCACGGCTATTTTCATAAAAAATGGGGGTTGTGTGGCCATTTTCATCGACTAGAGGTTCATAAACCTCACCCCACATATGTTTCCTTGCCATAGATCACATTCTTGGATTTCTGGTGGAGACCATTTCTTGGTCAAAAATCCGTACGTGTTAGCCTTTGGTATTTTTGAAAATGGTCGTTCATGGCTTGGTCGATGATCAATGGCCACACAACCCCCATTTTTTATGAAAATAGCCATGAGCGACCATTTTCAATAATACTAGAGGCTAAGACCTACGGATTTTTGACCAAGAAATGGTCTCCACCAGAAATCCAAGAATGTGATCTATGGCAAGGAAACATATGTGGGGTGAGGTGTATGAGCCTCTCGTCGATGATCAATGGCCACACAACCCCCATTTTTGTCGAAAATAGCCATGAATGACCATTTACAATAATACCGAAGGCTAACACCTACGGATTTTTGACCAAGAAATGGTCTCCACCAGAAATCCAAGAATGTGATCTATGGCAAGGAAACATATGTGGGGTGAGGTGTATGAGCCTATGGTCGATGATCAATGGCCACACAACCCCCATTTTTGTCGAAAGTTGCCATGAACGACCATTTTCAATAATATCGATGGCTAACACCTACGGATTTTTGACCAAGAAATGGTCTCCACCAGAAATCCAAGAATGTGATCTACGACAAGGAAACATATGTGGGGTGAGGTGTATGAGCCTCTGGTCGACGATCAATGGCCACACAACCCCCATTTTGCCGAAAATAGCCATGAATGACCATTTTCAATAATACCGAAGGCTAACACGTACGAGTTTTTAACCAAGAAATGGTTTCCACCAGAAATCCAAGAATGTAATCTATGGCAAGGAAACATATGTGGGGTGAGGTTTATGAGCCTCTAGTCGATGATAAATGGCCACACAACCCTCATTTTTATGAAAATAGCCATGAGCGACCTTGAAAATAGCCATGAGCGACCATTTTCAATAATACTAGAGGCTAACACCTACGGATTTTAGACCAAGAAATGGTCTCCACCAGAAATCCAAGAATGTGATCTATGGCAAGGAAACATATGTGGGGTGAGGTGTATGAGCGTCTGGTCGATGATCAATGGCCACACAACCCCCATTTTTGTCCAAAATAGCCATGAATGACCATTTTCAATAATACCGAAGGCTAACACCTACGGATTTTTGACCAAGAAATGGTCTCCACCAGAAATCCAAGAATGTGATCTATGGCAAGGAAACATATGTGGGGTGAGATTTATGAGCCTCTAGTCGATGATAAATGGCCACACAACCCCCATTTTTTTATGAAAATAGCCATGAGCGACCATTTTCAATAATATTAGAGGCTAAGACCTACGGATTTTTGACCAAGAAATGGTCTCCACCAGAAATCCAAGAATGTGATCTATGGCAAGGAAACATATGTGGGGTGAGGTGTATGAGCCTCTGGTCGATGATCAATGGCCACACAACCCCCATTTTTGTCGAAAATAGCCATGAACGACCATTTTCAATAATATCGAAGGCTAACACCTACGGATTTTTGACCAAGAAATGGTCTCCACCAGAAATCCAAGAATGTGATCTATGGCAAGGAAACATATGTGGGGTGAGGTGTACGAGCCTCTGGTCGATGATCAATGGCCACACAACCCCCAATTTTTATGAAAATAGCCATGAGAGACCATTTTCAATAATACTAGAGGCTAAGACCTACGGATTTTTGACCAAGAAATGGTCTCCACCAGAAATCCAAGAATGTGATCTATGGCAAGGAAACATATGTGGGGTGAGGTGTATGAGCCTCTG
Source organism: Zea luxurians (assembly GCA_029449295.1). Classification (NCBI taxonomy): domain Eukaryota; kingdom Viridiplantae; phylum Streptophyta; class Magnoliopsida; order Poales; family Poaceae; genus Zea; species Zea luxurians. The sequence continues at coordinate 46,213 of JAOPSE010003029.1, read as the reverse complement.
GTCGATGATCAATGGCCACACAACCCCCATTTTTGTCGAAAATAGCCATGAATGACCATTTACAATAATACCGAAGGCTAACACCTACGGATTTTTGACCAAGAAATGGTCTCCACCAGAAATCCAAGAATGTGATCTATGGCAAGGAAACATATGTGGGGTGAGGTGTATGAGCCTCTAGTCGATGATCAATGGCCACACAACCCCCATTTTTGTCGAAAATAGCCATGAATGACCATTTTCAAAAATACCAAAGGCTAACACGTACGGATTTTTGACCAAGAAATGGTCTCCACCAGAAATTCAAGAATGTGATCTATGGCAAGGAAACATATGTGGGGTGAGGTGTATGAGCCTCTGGTCGATGATCAATTGCCACACAACCCCCATTTTGTCGAAAATAGCCATGAACGACCATTTTCAATAATACCGAAGGCTAACACCTACGGATTTTTGACCAAGAAATGGTCTCCACCAGAAATCCAAGAATGTGATCTACGACAAGGAAACATATGTGGGGTGAGGTGTATGAGCCTCTGGTCGACGATCAATGGCCACACAACCCCCATTTTGCCGAAAATAGCCATGAATGACCATTTTCAATAATACCGAAGGCTAACACGTACGAGTTTTTAACCAAGAAATGGTTTCCACCAGAAATCCAAGAATGTAATCTATGGCAAGGAAACATATGTGGGGTGAGGTCTATGAGCCTCTAGTCGATGATAAATGGCCACACAACCCCCATTTTTTATGAAAATAGCCATGAGCGACCTTGAAAATAGCCATGAGCGACCATTTTCAATAATTCTAGAGGCTAACACCTACGGATTTTAGACCAAGAAATGGTCTCCACCAGAAATCCTAGAATGTTATCTATTGCAAGGAAACATATGGGGGGTGAGGTGGACGAGCCTCTGGTCGATGATCAATGGCCACACAACCCCCATTTTTGTCGAAAATAGCCATGAACGATCATTTACAATAATACCGAAGGCTAACACCTACGGATTTTTGACCAAGAAATGGTCTCCACCAGAAATCCAAGAATGTGATCTATGGCAAGGAAACATATGTGGGGTGAGGTTTATGAGCCTCTAGTCGATGATAAATGGCCACACAACCCCCATTTTTTATGAAAATAGCCATGAGCGACCTTGAAAATAGCCATGAGCGACCATTTTCAATAATACTAGAGGCTAACACCTACGGATTTTAGACCCAGAAATGGTCTCCACCAGAAATCCAAGAATGTGATCTATGGCAAGGAAACATATGTGGGGTGAGGTGTATGAGCGTCTGGTCGATGATCAATGGCCACACAACCCCCATTTTTGTCGAAAATAGCCATGAACGACCATTTTCAATAATACCGAAGGCTAACACCTACGGATTTTTGACCAAGAAATGGTCTCCACCAGAAATCCAAGAATGTGATCTATGGCAAGGAAACATATGTGGGGTGAGGTGTATGAGCCTCTGGTCGATGATCATTGGCCACACAACCCCCATTTTTGTCGAAAATAGCCATGAACGACCATTTTCAATAATATCGAAGGCTAACACCTACGGATTTTTGACCAAGAAATGGTCTCCACCAGAAATCCAAGAATGTGATCTACGACAAGGAAACATATGTGGGGTGAGGTGTATGAGCCTCTGGTCGACGATCAATGGCCACACAACCCCCATTTTGCCGAAAATAGCCATGAATGACCATTTTCAATAATATCGAAGGCTAACACCTACGGATTTTTGACCAAGAAATGGTCTCCACCAGAAATCCAAGAATGTGATCTACGACAAGGAAACATATGTGGGGTGAGGTGTATGAGCCTCTGGTCGACGATCAATGGCCACACAACCCCCATTTTGCCGAAAATAGCCATGAATGACCATTTTCAATAATACCGAAGGCTAACACGTACGAGTTTTTAACCAAGAAATGGTTTCCACCAGAAATCCAAGAATGTAATCTATGGCAAGGAAACATATGTGGGGTGAGGTGTATGAGCCTCTAGTCGATGATAAATGGCCACACAACCCCCATTTTTTATGAAAATAGCCATGAGCGACCTTGAAAATAGCCATGAGCGACCATTTTCAATAATACTAGAGGCTAACACCTACGGATTTTGGACCAAGAAAAGGTCTCCACCAGAAATCCAAGAATGTGATCTATGGCATGGAAACATATGTGGGGTGAGGTGTATGAGCGTCTGGTCGATGATCAATGGCCACACAACCCCCATTTTTGTCGAAAATAGCCATGAACGACCATTTTCAATAATACCGAAGGCTAACACCTACGGATTTTTGACCAAGAAATGGTCTCCACCAGAAATCCAAGAATGTGATCTATGGCAAGGAAACATATGTGGGGTGAGGTGTATGAGCCTCTAGTCGATGATCAATGGCCACACAACCCCAATTTTTGTCGAAAATAGCCATGAATGACCATTTTCAAAAATACCAAAGGCTAACACATACGGATTTTTGACCAAGAAATGGTCTCCACCAGAAATCCAAGAATGTGATCTATGGCAAGGAAACATATGTGGGGTGAGGTGTACGAGCCTCTGGTCGATGATCAATGGCCACACAACCCCCATTTTTGTCGAAAATAGCCATGAATGACCATTTTCAATAATACCGAAGGCTAACACGTACGAGTTTTTAACCAAGAAATGGTTTCCACCAGAAATCCAAGAATGTAATCTATGGCAAGGAAACATATGTGGGGTGAGGTGTATGAGCCTCTGGTCGATGATCAATGGCCACACAGCCCCCATTTTTTATGAAAATAGCCATGAGCGACCATTTTCAATAATACTAGAGGCTAAGACCTACGGATTTTTAACCAAGAAATGGTCTCCACTAGAAATCCAAGAATGTGATCTACGACAAGGAAACATATGTGGGGTGAGGTGTATGAGCGTCTGGTCGACGATCAATGGCCACACAACCCCCATTTTTGTCGAAAATAGCCATGAACGACCATTTTCAATAATACCAAAGGCTAACACCAACGGATTTTTGACCAAGAAATGGTTGGGGTGAGGTTTACGAGCCTCTGGTCGATGATCAATGGCCACACAACCCCCATTTTTTATGAAAATAGCCATGAGCGACCTTGAAAATAGCCATGAGCGACCATTTTCAATAATACTAGAGGCTAACACCTACGGATTTTAGACCAAGAAATGGTTTCCACCAGAAATCCAAGAATGTGATCTATGGCAAGGAAACATATGTGGGGTGAGGTGTATGAGCCTCTGGTCGACGATCAATGGCCACACAACCCCCATTTTGCTGAAAATAGCCATGAATGACCATTTTCAATAATACCGAAGGCTAACACCTACGGATTTTTGACCAAGAAATGGTCTCCACCAGAAATCCAAGAATGTGATCTATGGCAAGGAAACATATGTGGGGTGAGGTGTATGAGCCTCTGGTCGACGATCAATGGCCACACAACCCTAATTTTTGTCGAAAATAGCCATGAACGACCATTTTCAATGACACTGAAGGCTAACACCTACGGATTTTTGACCAAGAAATGGTCTCCACCAGAAATCCAAGAATGTGATCTATGGCAAGGAAACATATGTGTAGTGAGGTGTATGAGCCTCTGGTTGACGATCAATGGCCACACAACCCCCATTTTGCCGAAAATAGCCATGAATGACCATTTTCAATAATACCGAAGGCTAACACCTATGGATTTTTGACCAAGAAATGGTTTCCACCAGAAATCCAAGAATGTGATCTACGACAAGGAAACATATGTGGGGTGAGGTGTATGAGCGTCTGGTCGACGATCAATGGCCACACAACCCCCATTTTTGTCGAAAATAGCCATGAACGACCATTTTCAATAATACCAAAGGCTAACACCTACGGATTTTTGACCAAGAAATGGTCGGGGTGAGGTTTACGAGCCTCTGGTCGATGATCAATGGCCACACAACCCCCATTTTTTATGAAAATAGCCATGAGCGACCTTGAAAATAGCCATGAGCGACCATTTTCAATAATACTAGAGGCTAACACCTACGGATTTTAGACCAAGAAATGGTTTCCACCAGAAATCCAAGAATGTGATCTATGGCAAGGAAACATATGTGGGGTGAGGTGTATGAGCCTCTGGTCGACGATCAATGGCCACACAACCCCCATTTTGCCGAAAATAGCCATGAATGACCATTTTCAATAATACCGAAGGTTAACACCTACGGATTTTTGACCAAGAAATGGTCTCCACCAGAAATCCAAGAATGTGATCTATGGCAAGGAAACATATGTGGGGTGAGGTGTATGAGCCTCTGGTCGACGATCAATGGCCACACAACCCTAATTTTTGTCGAAAATAGCCATGAACGACCATTTTCAATGACACTGAAGGCTAACACCTACGGATTTTTGACCAAGAAATGGTCTCCACCATAAATCCAAGAATGTGATCTATGGCAAGGAAACATATGTGTAGTGAGGTGTATGAGCCTCTGGTCGAAGATCAATGGCCACACAACCCCCATTTTTGTCGAAAATAGCCATGAATGACCATTTTCAAAAATACCAAAGGCTAACACATTCGGATTTTTGCCCAAGAAATGGTCTCCACCAGAAATCCAAGAATGTGATCTATGGCAAGGAAACATATGTGGGGTGAGGTGTATGAGCCTCTGGTCGATGATCAATTGCCACACAACCCCCATTTTGTCGAAAATAGCCATGAACGACCATTTTCAATAATACCGAAGGCTAACACCTACGGATTTTTGACCAAGAAATGGTCTCCACCATAAATCCAAGAATGTGATCTATGGCAAGGAAACATATGTGTAGTGAGGTGTATGAGCGTCTGGTCGATGATCAATGGCCACACAACCCCCATTTTTGTCGAAAATAGCCATGAACGACCATTGTCAATAATACCGAAGGCTAACACCTACGGATTTTTGACCAAGAAATGGTCTCCACCAGAAATCCAAGAATGTGATCTATGGCAAGAAAACATATGTGGGGTGAGGTGTATGAGCCTCTGGTCGATGATCAATGGCCACACAACCCCCATTTTTGTCGAAAATAGCCATGAACGACTATTTTCAATAATATCGAAGGCTAACACCTACGGATTTTTGACCAAGAAATGGTCTCCACCAGAAATCCAAGAATGTGATCTACGACGAGGAAACATATGTGGGGTGAGGTGTATGAGCCTCTGGTCGATGATCAATGGTCACACAACCTCCATTTTCAATCATACCGAATGGTAACACGTACGGATTTTTGACCAAGAAATGGTCTCCACCAGAAATCCAAGAATGCGATCTATGGCAAGGAAACATATGTGGGGTGAGGTGTATGAGCGTCTGGTCGATGATCAATGGCCACACAACCCCCATTTTTGTCGAAATTAGCCATGAACGACCATTTTCAATAATACCGAAGGCTAACACCTACGGATTTTTGACCAAGAAATGGTCTCCACCAGAAATCCAAGAATGTGATCTACAACAAGGAAACATATGTGGGGTGAGGTGTATGAGCCTCTGGTCGACGATCAATGGCCACACAACCCCCATATTGCCGAAAATAGCCATGAACGACCATTTTCAATAATACCGAAGGCTAACACCTACGGATTTTTGACCAAGAAATGGTCTCCACCAGAAATCCAAGAATGTGATCTATGGCAAGGAAACATATGTGGGGTGAGGTGTATGAGCGTCTGGTCGACGATCAATGGCCACACAACCCCCATTTTTGTCGAAAATAGCCATGAACGACCATTTTCAATAATACCAAAGGCTAACACCTACGGATTTTTGACCAAGAAATGGTCTCCACCAGAAATCAAAGAATGTGATCTATGGCAAGGAAACATATGTGGGGTGAGGTGTATGAGCGTCTGGTCGATGATCAATGGCCACACAACCCCCATTTTTGTCGAAAATAGCCATGAACGACCATTTTCAATAATATCGAAGGCTAACACCTACGGATTTTTGACCAAGAAATGGTCTCCACCAGAAATCCAAGAATGTGATCTACGACAAGGAAACATATGTGGGGTGAGGTGTATGAGCCTCTGGTCGACGATCAATGGCCACGCAACCCCCATTTTGCCGAAAATAGCCATGAATGACCATTTTCAATAATATCGAAGGCTAACACGTACGAGTTTTTAACCAAGAAATGGTTTCCACCAGAAATCCAAGAATGTGATCTATGGCAAGGAAACATATGTGGGGTGAGGTGTATGAGCCTCTGGTCGATGATCAATGGCCACACAACCCTAATTTTTGTCGAAAATAGCCATGAACGACCATTTTCAATAATACTAGAGGCTAACACCTACGGATTTTAGACCAAGAAATGGTCTCCACCAGAAATCCAAGAATGTGATCTATGGCAAGGAAACATATGTAGGGTGAGGTGTATGAGCGTCTGGTCGATGATCAATGGCCACACAACCCCCATTTTTGTCGAAAATAGCCATGAACGACCATTTTCAATAATACCGAAGGCTAACACCTACGGATTTTTGACCAAGAAATGGTCTCCACCAGAAATCCAAGAATGTGATCTATGGCAAGGAAACATATGTGGGGTGAGGTGTATGAGCCTCTGGTCGATGATCAATGGCCACACAACCCCCATTTTTGTCGAAAATAGCCATGATCGACCATTTTCAATAATATCGAAGGCTAACACCTACGGATTTTTGACCAAGAAATGGTCTCCACCAGAAATCCAAGAATGTGATCTATGGCAAGGAAACATATGTGGGGTGAGGTGTATGAGCCTCTGGTCGACGATCAATGGCCACACAACCCTAATTTTTGTCGAAAATAGCCATGAACGACCATTTTCAATGACACTGAAGGCTAACACCTACGGATTTTTGACCAAGAAATGGTCTCCACCATAAATCCAAGAATGTGATCTATGGCAAGGAAACATATGTGTAGTGAGGTGTATGAGCCTCTGGTCGAAGATCAATGGCCACACAACCCCCATTTTTGTCGAAAATAGCCATGAATGACCATTTTCAAAAATACCAAAGGCTAACACATTCGGATTTTTGCCCAAGAAATGGTCTCCACCAGAAATCCAAGAATGTGATCTATGGCAAGGAAACATATGTGGGGTGAGGTGTATGAGCCTCTGGTCGATGATCAATTGCCACACAACCCCCATTTTGTCGAAAATAGCCATGAACGACCATTTTCAATAATACCGAAGGCTAACACCTACGGATTTTTGACCAAGAAATGGTCTCCACCATAAATCCAAGAATGTGATCTATGGCAAGGAAACATATGTGTAGTGAGGTGTATGAGCGTCTGGTCGATGATCAATGGCCACACAACCCCCATTTTTGTCGAAAATAGCCATGAACGACCATTGTCAATAATACCGAAGGCTAACACCTACGGATTTTTGACCAAGAAATGGTCTCCACCAGAAATCCAAGAATGTGATCTATGGCAAGAAAACATATGTGGGGTGAGGTGTATGAGCCTCTGGTCGATGATCAATGGCCACACAACCCCCATTTTTGTCGAAAATAGCCATGAACGACTATTTTCAATAATATCGAAGGCTAACACCTACGGATTTTTGACCAAGAAATGGTCTCCACCAGAAATCCAAGAATGTGATCTACGACAAGGAAACATATGTGGGGTGAGGTGTATGAGCCTCTGGTCGATGATCAATGGTCACACAACCTCCATTTTCAATCATACCGAAGGGTAACACGTACGGATTTTTGACCAAGAAATGGTCTCCACCAGAAATCCAAGAATGCGATCTATGGCAAGGAAACATATGTGGGGTGAGGTGTATGAGCGTCTGGTCGATGATCAATGGCCACACAACCCCCATTTTTGTCGAAATTAGCCATGAACGACCATTTTCAATAATACCGAAGGCTAACACCTACGGATTTTTGACCAAGAAATGGTCTCCACCAGAAATCCAAGAATGTGATCTACAACAAGGAAACATATGTGGGGTGAGGTGTATGAGCCTCTGGTCGACGATCAATGGCCACACAACCCCCATATTGCCGAAAATAGCCATGAACGACCATTTTCAATAATACCGAAGGCTAACACCTACGGATTTTTGACCAAGAAATGGTCTCCACCAGAAATCCAAGAATGTGATCTATGGCAAGGAAACATATGTGGGGTGAGGTGTATGAGCGTCTGGTCGACGATCAATGGCCACACAACCCCCATTTTTGTCGAAAATAGCCATGAACGACCATTTTCAATAATACCAAAGGCTAACACCTACGGATTTTTGACCAAGAAATGGTCTCCACCAGAAATCAAAGAATGTGATCTATGGCAAGGAAACATATGTGGGGTGAGGTGTATGAGCGTCTGGTCGATGATCAATGGCCACACAACCCCCATTTTTGTCGAAAATAGCCATGAACGACCATTTTCAATAATATCGAAGGCTAACACCTACGGATTTTTGACCAAGAAATGGTCTCCACCAGAAATCCAAGAATGTGATCTACGACAAGGAAACATATGTGGGGTGAGGTGTATGAGCCTCTGGTCGACGATCAATGGCCACGCAACCCCCATTTTGCCGAAAATAGCCATGAATGACCATTTTCAATAATATCGAAGGCTAACACGTACGAGTTTTTAACCAAGAAATGGTTTCCACCAGAAATCCAAGAATGTGATCTATGGCAAGGAAACATATGTGGGGTGAGGTGTATGAGCCTCTGGTCGATGATCAATGGCCACACAACCCTAATTTTTGTCGAAAATAGCCATGAACGACCATTTTCAATAATACTAGAGGCTAACACCTACGGATTTTAGACCAAGAAATGGTCTCCACCAGAAATCCAAGAATGTGATCTATGGCAAGGAAACATATGTGGGGTGAGGTGTATGAGCGTCTGGTCGATGATCAATGGCCACACAACCCCCATTTTTGTCGAAAATAGCCATGAACGACCATTTTCAATAATACCGAAGGCTAACACCTACGGATTTTTGACCAAGAAATGGTCTCCACCAGAAATCCAAGAATGTGATCTATGGCAAGGAAACATATGTGGGGTGAGGTGTATGAGCCTCTGGTCGATGATCAATGGCCACACAACCCCCATTTTTGTCGAAAATAGCCATGATCGACCATTTTCAATAATATCGAAGGCTAACACCTACGGATTTTTGACCAAGAAATGGTCTCCACCAGAAATCCAAGAATGTGATCTACGACAAGGAAACATATGTGGGGTGAGGTGTATGAGCCTCTGGTCGACGATCAATGGCCACACAACCCCCAGTTAGCCTTCGGTATTATTGAAAATGGTCGTTCATGGCTATTTTCGACAAAATGGGGGTTGTGTGGCAATTGATCATCGACCAGAGGCTCATACACCTCACCCCACATATGTTTCCTTGCCATAGATCACATTCTTGGATTTCTGGTGGAGACCATTTCTTGGTCAAAAATCCGTACGTGTTAGCCTTTGGTATTTTTGAAAATGGTCATTCATGGCTATTTTCGACAAAAATGGGGGTTGTGTGGCCATTGATCATCGACTAGAGGCTCATACACCTCACCCCACATATGTTTCCTTGCCATAGATCACATTCTTGGATTTCTGGTGGAGACCATTTCTTGGTCAAAAATCTGTAGGTGTTAGCCTTCGGTATTATTGTAAATGGTCATTCATGGCTATTTTCGACAAAATTGGGGGTTGTGTGGCCATTGATCATCGACCAGAGGCTCATACACCTCACCCCACATATGTTTCCTTGCCATAGATCACATTCTTGGATTTCTGGTGGAGACCATTTCTTGGTCAAAAATCCGTAGGTCTTAGCCTCTAGTATTATTGAAAATGGTCTCTCATGGCTATTTTCATAAAAATTGGGGGTTGTGTGGCCATTGATCATCGACCAGAGGCTCGTACACCTCACCCCACATATGTTTCCTTGCCATAGATCACATTCTTGGATTTCTGGTGGAGACCATTTCTTGGTCAAAAATCCGTAGGTGTTAGCCTTCGATATTATTGAAAATGGTCGTTCATGGCTATTTTCGACAAAAATGGGGGTTGTGTGGCCATTGATCATCGACCAGAGGCTCATACACCTCACCCCACATATGTTTCCTTGCCATAGATCACATTCTTGGATTTCTGGTGGAGACCATTTCTTGGTCAAAAATCCGTAGGTCTTAGCCTCTAATATTATTGAAAATGGTCGCTCATGGCTATTTTCATAAAAAAAATGGGGGTTGTGTGGCCATTTATCATCGACTAGAGGGTCATAAATCTCACCCCACATATGTTTCCTTGCCATAGATCACATTCTTGGATTTCTGGAGGAGACCATTTCTTGGTCAAAAATCCGTAGGTGTTAGCCTTCGGTATTATTGAAAATGGTCGTTCATGGCTATTTTCGACAAAAATGGGGGTTGTGTGGCCATTGATCATCGACCAGACGCTCATACACCTCACCCCACATATGTTTCCTTGCCATAGATCACATTCTTGGATTTCTGGTGGAGACCATTTCTTGGTCTAAAATCCGTAGGTGTTAGCCTCTAGTATTATTGAAAATGGTCGCTCATGGCTATTTTCAAGGTCGCTCATGGCTATTTTCATAAAAATGGGGGTTGTGTGGCCATTTATCATCGACTAGAGGCTCATAAACCTCACCCCACATATGTTTCCTTGCCATAGATTACATTCTTGGATTTCTGGTGGAAACCATTTCTTGGTTAAAAACTCGTACGTGTTAGCCTTCGGTATTATTGAAAATGGTCATTCATGGCTATTTTCGGCAAAATGGGGGTTGTGTGGCCATTGATCGTCGACCAGAGGCTCATACACCTCACCCCACATATGTTTCCTTGTCGTAGATCACATTCTTGGATTTCTGGTGGAGACCATTTCTTGGTCAAAAATCCGTAGGTGTTAGCCTTCCATATTATTGAAAATGGTCGTTCATGGCTATTTTCGACAAAAATGGGGGTTGTGTGGCCATTGATCATCGACCATAGGCTCATACACCTCACCCCACATATGTTTCCTTGCCATAGATCACATTCTTGGATTTCTGGTGGAGACCATTTCTTGGTCAAAAATCCGTAGGTGTTAGCCTTCGGTATTATTGTAAATGGTCATTCATGGCTATTTTCGACAAAAATGGGGGTTGTGTGGCCATTGATCATCGACGAGAGGCTCATACACCTCACCCCACATATGTTTCCTTGCCATAGATCACATTCTTGGATTTCTGGTGGAGACCATTTCTTGGTCAAAAATCCGTAGGTCTTTGCCTCTAGTATTATTGAAAATGGTCGCTCATGGCTATTTTCATAAAAAATGGAGGTTGTGTGGCCATTGATCATCGACCAAGCCATGAACGACCATTTTCAAAAATACCAAAGGCTAACACGTACGGATTTTTGACCAAGAAATGGTCTCCACCAGAAATCCAAGAATGTGATCTATGGCAAGGAAACATATGTGGGGTGAGGTTTATGAACCTCTAGTCGATGAAAATGGCCACACAACCCCCATTTTTTATGAAAATAGCCATGAGCGACCTTGAAAATAGCCATGAGCGACCATTTTCAATAATACTAGAGGCTAACACCTACGGATTTTAGACCAAGAAATGGTCTCCACCAGAAATCCAAGAATGTGATCTATGGCAAGGAAACATATGTGGGGTGAGGTGTATGAGCGTCTGGTCGATGATCAATGGCCACACAACCCCCATTTTTGTCGAAAATAGCCATGAACGACCATTTTCAATAATACCGAAGGCTAACACCTACAGATTTTTGACCAAGAAATGGTCTCCACCAGAAATCCAAGAATGTGATCTATGGCAAGGAAACATATGTGGGGTGAGGTGTATGAGCCTCTGGTCGATGATCAATGGCCACACAACCCCCATTTTTGTCGAAAATAGCCATGAACGACCATTTTCAATAATATCGAAGGCTAACACCTACGGATTTTTGACCAAGAAATGGTCTCCACCAGAAATCCAAGAATGTGATCTACGACAAGGAAACATATGTGGGGTGAGGTGTATGAGCCTCTGGTCGACGATCAATGGCCACAGAACCCCCATTTTGCCGAAAATAGCCATGAGCGACCATTTTCAATAATATTAGAGGCTAAGACCTACGGATTTTTGACCAAGAAATGGTCTCCACCAGAAATCCAAGAATGTGATCTATGGCGAGGAAACATATGTGGGGTGAGGTGTATGAGCCTCTGGTCGATGATCAATGGCCACACAACCCCCATTTTTGTCGAAAATAGCCATGAACGACCATTTTCAATAATACCGAAGGCTAACACCTACGGATTTTTGACCAAGAAATGGTCTCCACCAGAAATCCAAGAATGTGATCTATGGCAAGGAAACATATGTGGGGTGAGGTGTACGAGCCTCTGGTCGATGATCAATGGCCACAGAACCCCCATTTTGCCGAAAATAGCCATGAACGACAATTTTCAATAATACCGAAGGCTAACACCTACGGATTTTTGACCAAGAAATGGTCTCCACCAGAAATCCAAGAATGTGATCTATGGCAAGGAAACATATATGGGGTGAGGTGTACGAGCCTCTGGTCGAAGATCAATGGCCACAGAACACCCATTTTGCCGAAAATAGCCATGAACGACCATTTTCAATAATACCGAAGGCTAACACGTACGAGTTTTTGACCAAGAAATGGTCTTCACCAGAAATCCAAGAATGTGATCTATGGCAAGGAAACATATGTGGGGTGAGGTGTATGAGCCTCTGGTCGATGATCAATGGCCACACAACCCCCATTTTTGTCGAAAATAGCCATGAACGACCAATTTCAATAATATCGAAGGCTAACACCTACGGTTTTTTGACCAAGAAATAGTCTCCACCAGAAATCCAAGAATGTGATCTACGACAAGGAAACATATGTGGGGTGAGGTGTATGAGCCTCTGGTCGACGATCAATGGCCACACAACCCCCATTTTGCCGAAAATAGCCATGAATGACCATTTTCAATAATACCGAAGGCTAACACGTACGCGTTTTTAACCAAGAAATGGTTTCCACCAGAAATCCAAGAATGTAATCTATGGCAAGGAAACATATGTGGGGTGAGGTTTATGAGCCTCTAGTCGATGATAAATGGCCACACAACCCCCATTTTTTATGAAAATAGCCATGAGCGACCTTGAAAATAGCCATGAGCGACCATTTTCAATAATACTAGAGGCTAACACCTACGGATTTTAGACCAAGAAATGGTCTCCACCAAAAATCCAAGAATGTGATCTATGGCAAGGAAACAAATGTGGGGTGAGGTGTATGAGCGTCTGGTCGATGATCAATGGCCACACAACCCCCATTTTTGTCGAAAATAGCCATGAACGACCATTTTCAATAATACCGAAGGCTAACACCTACGGATTTTTGACCAAGAAATGGTCTCCACCAGAAATCCAAGAATGTGATCTATGGCAAGGAAACATATGTGGGGTGAGGTGTATGAGCCTCTAGTCGATGATCAATGGCCACACAACCCCCATTTTTGTCGAAAATAGCCATGAATGACCATTTTCAAAAATACCAAAGGCTAACACGTATGGATTTTTGACCAAGAAATGGTCTCCACCAGGAATCCAAGAATGTGATCTATGGCAAGGAAACATATGTGGGGTGAGGTGTATGATCCTCTGGTCGATGATCAATGGCCACACAACCCCCATTTTGCCGAAAATAGCCATGAACGACCATTTTCAATAATACCGAAGGCTAACACGTACGAGTTTTTAACCAAGAAATGGTCTCCACCAGAAATCCAAGAATGTGATCTATGGCAAGGAAACATATGTGGGGTGAGGTTTATGAGCCTCTAGGTGATGATAAATGGCCACACAACCCCCATTTTTTATGAAAATAGCCATGAGCGACCATTTTCAATAATACTAGAGGCTAAGACCTACGGATTTTAGACCAAGAAATGGTCTCCACCAGAAATCCAAGAATGTGATCTATGGCAAGGAAACATATGTGGGGTGAGGTGTATGAGCATCTGGTCGATGATCAATGGCCACACACCCCCATTTTTGTCGAAAATAGCCATGAACGACCATTTTCAATAATACCGAAGGCTAACACCTACTGATTTTTGACCAAGAAATGGTCTCCACCAGAAATCCAAGAATGTGATCTATGGCAAGAAACATATGTGGGGTGAGGTGTATGAGCCTCTAGTCGATGATCAATGGCCACACAACCCCCATTTTTGTCGAAAATAGCCATGAACGATCATTTTCAATAATACCGAAGGCTAACACCTACGAATTTTCGACCAAGAAATGGTCTCCACCAGAAATCCAAGAATGTGATCTATGGCAAGGAAACATATGTGGGGTGAGGTGTATGAGCCTCTGGTCGATGATCAATGGCCACACAACCCCCATTTTGCCGAAAATATCCATGAATGACCATTTTCAATAATACCGAAGGCTAACACGTACGAGTTTTTAACCAAGAAATGGTTTCCACCAGAAATCCAAGAATGTAATCTATGGCAAGGAAACATATGTGGGGTGAGGTTTATGAGCCTCTAGTCGATGATAAATGGCCACACAACCCCCATTTTTTATGAAAATAGCCATGAGCGACCTTGAAAATAGCCATGAGCGACCATTTTCAATAATACTAGAGGCTAACACCTACGGATTTTAGACCAAGAAATGGTCTCCACCAGAAATCCAAGAATGTGATCTATGGCAAGGAAACATATGCGGGGTGAGGTGTATGAGCGTCTGGTCGATGATCAATGGCCACACAACCCCCATTTTTGTCGAAAATAGCCATGAACGACCATTTTCAATAATACCGAAGGCTAACACCTACGGATTTTTAACCAAGTAATGTCTGCACCAGAAATCCAAGAATGTGATCTATGGCAAGGAAACATATGTGGGGTGAGGTGTATGAGCCTCTAGTCGATGATCAATGGCCACACAACCCCCATTTTTGTCGAAAATAGCCATGAATGACCATTTTCAAAAATACCAAAGGCTAACACGTACGGATTTTTAACCAAGAAATGGTCTCCACCAGAAATCCAAGAATGTGATCTATGGCAAGGAAACATATGTGGGGTGAGGTGTACGAGCCTCTGGTTGATGATCAATGGCCACACAACCCCCATTTTGCCGAAAATAGCCATGAATGACCATTTTCAATAATACCGAAGGCTAACACGTACGAGTTTTTAACCAAGAAATGGTTTCCACCAGAAATCCAAGAATGTAATCTATGGCAAGGAAACATATGTGGGGTGAGGTTTATGAGCCTCTAGTCGATGATAAATGGCCACACAACCCCCATTTTTTATGAAAATAGCCATGAGCGACCTTGAAAATAGCCATGAGCGACCATTTTCAATAATACTAGAGGCTAACACCTACGGATTTTAGAACAAGAAATGGTCTCCACCAGAAATCCAAGAATGTGATCTATGGCAAGGAAACATATGTGGGGTGAGGTGTATGAGCGTCTGGTCGATGATCAATGGCCACACAACCCCCATTTTTGTCGAAAATAGCCATGAACGACCATTTTCAATAATACCGAAGGCTAACACCTACGGATTTTTGACCAAGAAATGGTCTCCACCAGAAATCCAAGAATGTGATCTATGGCAAGGAAACATATGTGGGGTGAGGTGTATGAGCCTCTGGTCGATGATCAATGGCCACACAACCCTAATTTTTGTCGAAAATAGCCATGAACGACCATTTTCAATGACACTGAAGGCTAACACCTACGGATTTTTGACCAAGAAATGGTCTCCACCATAAATCCAAGAATGTGATCTATGGCAAGGAAACATATGTGTAGTGAGGTGTATGAGCCTCTGGTCCAAGATCAATGGCCACACAACCCCCATTTTTGTCGAAAATAGCCATGAATGACCATTTTCAAAAATACCAAAGGCTAACACGTACGGATTTTTGACCAAGAAATGGTCTCCACCAGAAATCCAAGAATGTGATCTATGGCAAGGAAACATATGTGGGGTGAGGTGTACGAGCCTCTGGTCGATAATGAATGGTCACACAACCCCCATTTTGCCGAAAATAGCCATGAACGACCATTTTCAATAATACCGAAGGCTAACACGTACGAGTTTTTAACCAAGAAATGGTCTCCACCAGAAATCCAAGAATGTGATCTATGGCAAGGAAACATATGTGGGGCGAGGTTTATGAGCCTCTAGTCGATGATAAATGGCCACACAACCCCCATTTTTTATGAAAATAGCCATGAGCGACCTTGAAAATAGCCCTGAGCGACCATTTTCAATAATACTAGAGGCTAACACCTATGGATTTTAGACCAAGAAATGGTCTCCACCAGAAATCCAAGAATGTGATCTATGACAAGGAAACATATGTGGGGTGAGGTGTATGTGAGAGCACCTAGAGGGGGGGGGTGAATAGGTGATCCTGTAAAACTTCAAACTTATAGCCACAAAAACTTGTTAAGTGTTAGCACAATAATGCCAAGTGGCTAGAGAGGAGTCTCAACACAATAACCACGACAAAAACAATCACAGAGATGACACGGTGGTTATCCCGTGGTTCGGCCAAGTACAACACTTGCCTACTCCACGTTGTGGCGTCCCAACGGACGAGAGTTGCACTCAACTCCTCTCAAGTGATCCAATGATCAACTTGAATACCACAGTGTTATGCTTTTCTCTTCGTATCCCTTTCGCAAGGAATCTCCACAAATTGGAGTCTCTTTCCCTTACAAGTATATGATCACAAAGAAAGCACAGAGTAAGGGAGGGAAGCAACACACACAAATCCACAGCGAAACGCACACACACACGGCCAAGAATCGAGCTCACAAGACTTTCTCAAAGTTCTCACTAGAACGGAGCTCGAATCACTTAGAATCACAAACGAGTGCGCAAAGAACGAGTGTGGATGATCAAGAATGCTCAAAGGTTGCTTGTGTATCTCCTCCATGCGCCTAGGGGCCCTTTTTATAGCCCCAAGGCAGCTAGGAGCCGTTGAGAGCAATTTTAGAAGGCCATCCTTGCCTTCTGTCGACGGAGGCACCGGACAGTCCGGTGCACACCGGACACTGTCCGGTGCCCGATTCCCTTCCTTATTTGGCGAAGCCGACCGTTGGTGGAGTTGGAGCCGTTGGCGCACCGGACATGTCCGGTGCACACCGGACAGTCCGGTGCCGGCATCCGACCGTTGGCTCGGCCACGTGTCCCGCGCAGATTGCGCGGCCGACCGTTGGCCCGGCCGACCGTTGGCTCACCGGACAGTCCGGTGCACACCGGACAGTCCGGTGAATTTTAGCCGTACGCCGTCGGCAGATTCCCGAGAGCGGCGTCTTCAAGCTGAGGCATCCTGGCGCACCGGACACTGTCCAGTGCACCACCGGACAGTCCGGTGCCCCAGACCGAAACAGCCTGTTGGCTGTACACAGCCAACATTCTCCTTTGCTTCTTTTCTCTGTTTCTATCACTTAGACAAGAATATTAGTACACAAAACCAATGTACTAAGGATTAGAAACATACCTTTACTCCAGATTTGCACTTTGTCCACCATTTTACAATTAGCACTTGTGTTGGGCACTAAATCACCAAAATACTTATAAATGGCCCAAGGGCACATTTCCCTTTCAATCTCCCCCTTTTTGGTGATTTATGCCAACACAACATAAAGCAAGTAGGACAAGTACAATAACACTTCAAAAAATAACTCAAATTATTTTGATTCAATTTTGACATATATGGATCACTCTATGCCACCACTTGGTTTGTTTTTGCAAATCAAACTCAAATCCCTATCTCTAAGTCAAACACACATGTTGAAGCATAAGGAGAGTCATTCCAAAAGAGATTGATCAAAGATTTCAAAAACTCCCCCTTTTTCCCATAATTACTACTTCTCCCCACAAGAAGCCCACTTTTGACAAAAGAGACAATAAAAGAGTTTTGACAAACCAAAAGCTCTACTCTACTATTTTCAAAATTTCTCAAGTGGTAGCTGATCCATTTATTTCTTTGGCCTTTATTTTCTCCCCCTTTGGCATCAAGCACCAAAACGGGATCAATCTTGGCCCTTTAACCCCATTGCCTCACCAAAATCTTCAATTAAGAGCAAATGGCAATAAGAGTTCATGAGATGGACTTGAAATAAGTTACCCTCTCATCGGAGTGCAGTGGAAGTCTTTCATGGTCCAAGTCCACCTTTTCCCTTTCAATTCTCCTTCGAGACTAAGTCAAACAAACTCAAGCATATGGTTAGTCTCAAAGGGTCAAGTTGTAACACATCTCCCCCTAAAACTGTGCATCATTTTGCAACGGACTTGTGAGGTCCAGGGAGTGTTTGTACAACTTGAGCACCATAGTAAGCAACAAAATGCAGAATGAACATGATCAAAGGCATAAACACATGTATGCTACAATTCAATCCAAGTTCCGCGAATCTAAGACATTTAGCTCACTACGCAACCTGCAAAAGGTCTTCTCATCTAGAGGCTTGGTAAAGATATCGGCTAGCTGGTTCTCGGTGCTAACATGAAACACTTCGATATCCCCCTTTTGCTGGCGATCTCTCAAAAAGTGATGCCGGATGTCTATGTGCTTTGTGCGGCTGTGCTCAACAGGATTTTCCGCCATGCGGATAGCACTCTCATTATCACATAGGAGTGGGACTTTGCTCAGATTGTAGCCAAAGTCCCTGAGGGTTTGCCTCATCCAAAGTAGTTGCGCGCAACACTGTCCTGCGGCAACGTACTCGGCCTCAGCGGTGGATAGGGCAACGGAGGTTTGTTTCTTAGAATTCCATGACACCAGGGACCTTCCTAAGAATTGGCACGTCCCCGATGTCCTCTTCCTATCAACCTTACATCCAGCATAGTCGGAGTCTGAATATCCAATCAAGTCAAAGGTAGACCCCTTTGGATACCAGAGCCCCAGGCAAGGCGTAGCAACTAAATATCTAAGGATTCGCTTCACCGCCACTAAGTGACATTCCTTAGGATCGGATTGAAATCTAGCACACATGCATACGCTAAGCATAATATCCGGTCTACTAGCACATAAGTAAAGTAATGACCCTATCATTGACCGGTATGCTTTTTGATCAACGGACTTACCTCCTTTGTTGAGGTCAGTGTGTCCGTCGGTTCCCATCGGTGTCTTTGCGGGCTTGGCGTCCTTCATCCCAAACCGCTTCAGCAGATCTTGCGTGTACTTCGTTTGTGAGATGAAGGTGCCGTCCTTGAGTTGCTTCACTTGGAACCCAAGGAAGTAGTTCAACTCGCCCATCATCGACATTTCGAATTTCTGCGTCATCACCCTGCTAAACTCTTCACAAGACTGTTTATTAGTAGAACCAAAAATTATGTCATCGACATAAATTTGACACACAAATAAATCACCATCACAAGTCTTTGTGAAAAGAGTTGGATCGGCTTTCCCAACCTTGAAAGCATTAGCAATTAAGAAATCTCTAAGGCATTCATACCATGCTCTTGGGGCTTGCTTAAGTCCATAGAGCGCCTTAGAGAGCTTACACACGTGGTCGGGGTACCGTTCATCCTCGAAGCCAGGGGCTTGCTCCACGTACACCTCCTCCTTTATTGGCCCGTTGAGGAAAGCGCTCTTCACATCCATTTGGTACAACCTGAAAGAATGGTGAGCGGCATATGCTAGCAAGATTCGAATTGATTCTAGCCTAGCCACAGGAGCAAAAGTCTCCTCAAAGTCCAAACCTGCGACTTGGGCATAACCTTTTGCCACAAGTCGAGCCTTGTTCCTCGTCACCACCCCGTGCTCGTCCTGTTTGTTGCGGAACACCCACTTGGTTCCCACAACATTTTGCTTGGGACGAGGCACCAGTGTCCAAACTTCATTGCGCTTGAAGTTGTTTAACTCCTCTTGCATGGCCAACACCCAGTCCGGATCTCGCAAGGCCTCTTCTACCCTGAAAGGCTCAATAGAAGAGACAAAGGAGTAATGCTCACAAAAATTAACTAATCGAGATCGAGTAGTTACTCCCTTGCTAATATCACCCAGAATTTGGTCAACGGGATGATCCCTTTGAATCATCGCTCGAACTTGGGTTGGAGGTGCCGGTTGCGCTTCTTCCTCCATCACATGATGGTCTTGTGCTCCCCCTTGATCACACGCCTCCTGTTGATGAACCTGTTCATCGTTTTGAGTTGGGGAATGCACCATAGTTGAGGAAGAAGGTTGATCTTGCTCATCCTGTTCCTGTGGTCGTACGTCACCAATCGCCATGGTTCGTATAGCGGCCGTCGGAACATCTTCTTCATCTACATCATCACAATTAACAACTTGCTCTCTTGGAGAGCCATTAGTCTCATCAAATACAACGTCGCTAGAGACTTCAACCAAACCTGATGATTTGTTGAAGACTCTATACGCCCTTGTATTTGAGTCATAACCTAACAAAAACCCCTCTACAGCTTTGGGAGCAAACTTAGAATTTCTACCCTTCTTCACTAGAATGTAGCACTTGCTCCCAAATACACGAAAGTAAGATACATTGGGTTTGTTACCGGTTAGTAGCTCATACGACGTCTTCTTGAGGAGTCGGTGAAGGTAGACCCTGTTGATGGCGTGGCAAGCCGTGTTCACGGCTTCCGACCAAAAGCACTCGGGGGTCTTGAACTCTCCAAGCATTGTCCTCGCCATATCGATTAGCGTCCTGTTCTTCCTCTCTACCACACCATTTTGCTGTGGTGTGTAGGGAGCGGAGAACTCATGCTTGATCCCTTCCTCCTCAAGAAACTCCTCCACTTGAAGGTTCTTGAACTCGGACCCGTTGTCGCTCCTTATCTTTTTCACCTTGAGCTCAAACTCATTTTGAGCTCTCCTGAGGAAGCGCTTGAGGGTCCCTTGGGTTTCAGACTTATCCTGCAAAAAGAACACCCAAGTGAAGCGGGAAAAGTCATCAACAATAACTAACCCATACTTACTTCCTCCTATACTCAGATAGGCGACGGGTCCGAAGAGGTCCATATGTAGCAGCTCCAGGGGTCTTGATGTGGTCATCACATTTTTGCTGTGATGCGCTCCTCCCACTTGTTTACCTGCCTGACAAGCTGCACACGGTCTATCTTTTTCGAAATAAACATTGGTTAGACCTATCACGTGTTCTCCCTTTAGAAGCTTGTGGAGATTCTTCATCCCCACATGTGCTAAGCGGCGATGCCACAGCCAGCCCATGCAAGTCTTAGCCATTAAGCATGCATCTAGACCGGCCTCTTCTTTTGCAAAATCTACTAAGTAAAGCTTGCCGTCTAGTACACCCTTAAAAGCTAGTGAACCATCACATCTTCTAAAGACAGACACATCTACATTAGTAAAAAGACAATTATATCCAATATTGCACAGTTGACTAACATATAGCAAATTGTAACCAAGAGACTCAACTAAAAATACATTTGATATTGAGTGCTCATTAGAAATTGCAATTTTACCTAACCCTTTTACCTTGCCTTGATTCCCATCACCGAATATAATTGAATCTTGGGAATCTTTATTCTTGACGTAGGAGGTGAACATCTTCTTCTCCCCCGTCATATGGTTTGTGCATCCGCTATCAATAATCCAGCTTGAACCCCCGGATGTATAAACCTGCAAGGCAAATTTAGGCTTGGGTCTTAGGTACCCAACTCATGTTGGGTCCTACAAGGTTAGCACAAATGTCCTTAGGGACCCAAATGCAAGTTTTATCACCCTTGCATTTAGCCCCTAACTTCCTAGCAATTACCTTTCTATCCTTTCTACAAATTGCAAAGGAAGCATTCAAAGCATGATATATTGTAGAAGGTTCATTCACTATTTTCCTAGGAGCATGAATAACATTCTTTCTAGGCACATGATGAATAGCATTTCTCCTAGACATACTTCTACCATGCATATAGGAAGAGCTAGAAGCAAACATGGCATGAGAGTTAAAATCATCATAAGCATTAAAACTCCTATAAGCATTTCTAGTTTGTCTCCTATCGTCATACATAAAAGCATGGTTCTTTTTAGCACTAGTAGCCATAGGGGCCTTCCCTTTCTCCTTAGCGGAAATGGGAGCCTTATGGCTTGTTAAGTTCTTGACTTCCCTCTTGAAGCCAAGCCCATCCTTAATTGAGGGGTGTCTACCAACCGTGTAGGCATCCCTAGCAAATTTTAGTTTCTCAAAATTACTTTTGCTAGTCTCAAGTTGGGCATTAAGACTAGCTACCTCTTCATTTAATTTAGAGATTGAACCTAAGTGTTCACTACAAGCATTAATATCAAAATCTTTACACCTAGAACAAATTGCGACATGTTCTACACAAGAATTGGATTTATTTGCTACTTCTAATTTAGCATTTAAATCATTGTTGACACCTTTTAAGGTAGAAATGGTTTCATGACAAGTAGATAGTTCAAAAGAAAGCATTTCATTTCTTTTAACTTCTAAAGCATAGGATTTTTGAGCTTCTATAAATTTATCATGTTCTTCATACAATAAATCCTCTTGTTTCTCTAAAAGTATGTTCTTCTCATTTAGAGCATCAATCAGTTCATTAATTTTGTCTACTTTGGTTCTATCTAGACCCTTAAACAAACATGAGTAATCTACTTCATCCTCACTAGATTCATCATCACTAGAAGAATCATAAGTATTATCATTACGAGTGATTACCTTCTTTTCCCTTGCCATGAGGCAAGTGTGATGCTCATGGGGGAAGAGAGTCGATTTGTTGAAGGCCGTGGCGGCGAGTCCTTCGTCGTCGGAGTCGGACGAAGAGCAATCCGAGTCCCACTCCTTTCCTAGATGTGCCTCGCCCTTTGCCTTCTTGTATTGCTTCTTCTTCTCTCTTTTGTTCCCCTTTTCCTGGTCACTTTCATTATCGGGACAGTTAGCAATAAAATGACCAAGCTTACCGCATTTGAAGCATGAGCGCTTCCCCTTGGCTTTGGCCTTGCTTGGTTGTCCCTTGTGACCTTTAAGCACCGTCTTGAATCTTTTGATGATGAGAGCCATCTCTTCATCATTAAGTCCTGCCGCCTCAATTTGTGCCACCTTGTTAGGTAGCGCCTCCTTGCTTCGTGTTGCCTTGAGAGCAAGGGGCTGCGGCTCGTTGATCGGACCATTCAAGGCGTCGTCCACATACCTCGCCTCCTTGATCATCATTCGCCCGCTAACGAATTTCCCAAGAACTTCTTCGGGCGACATCTTGGTGTACCTGGGATTTTCACGTATATTGTTCACCAAATGAGGATCAAGAATGGTAAAGGACCTTAGTAGTAGTCGGACGACGTCGTGGTCCGTCCATCGCGTGCTTCCATAGCTCCTTATTTTGTTGATAAGGGTCTTGAGCCGGTTGTATGTTTGGGTTGGCTCCTCGCCCCTTATCATCGCAAACCTTCCAAGCTCGCCCTCCACCAACTCCATTTTAGTGAGCATGGTGATGTCGTTCCCCTCGTGTGAAATCTTGAGGGTGTCCCATATCTGCTTGGCATTGTCCAAGCCGCTCACCTTATTGTATTCGTCCCTGCACAAGGAAGCTAGCAACACAGTAGTAGCTTGTGCATTTTTATGAATCTGTTCATTAATAAACATAGGGCTATCCGAGCTATCAAATTGCATTCCACTCTCTACAATCTCCCATATGCTAGGATGGAGAGAGAACAAGTGAGTACGCATTTTGTGGCTCCAAAATCCGTAGTCCTCTCCGTCAAAGCGAGGGGGCTTGCCAAGTGGAATGGGAAGCAAATGCAAATTTGAACTTTGCGGAATACGAGAGTAGTCAAAAGAAAAGTTCGAATTAACCGGTTTCCTTTTCTCGTAGTCGTTGTGGTCGTCGTCCTTTTGGGAAGAAGAGGATTCGTCGCTGTCGTAGTAGACGATCTCCTTGATGCGCCTTGTCTTCTTCTTCTTCCCATCTTTTCGCTTGTGGCTTGAACCCAAGTCAGTAGACTTGTCATTCTTCGGCTCGTTGAAGATGGACTCCTTCTCGTTGTTGTCGACCACCATCCCCTTTCCCTTAGGATCCATCTCTTCGGGCGATTAGTCCCTTTCTTGAAGAGAACGGCTTTGATACCAATTGAGAGCACCTAGAGGGGGGGGTGAATAGGTGATCCTGTAAAACTTCAAACTTATAGCCACAAAAACTTGTTAAGTGTTAGCACAATAATGCCAAGTGGCTAGAGAGGAGTCTCAACACAATAACCACGACAAAAACAATCACAGAGATGACACGGTGGTTATCCCGTGGTTCGGCCAAGTACAACACTTGCCTACTCCACGTTGTGGCGTCCCAACGGACGAGAGTTGCACTCAACTCCTCTCAAGTGATCCAATGATCAACTTGAATACCACAGTGTTATGCTTTTCTCTTCTTATCCCTTTCGCAAGGAATCTCCACAAATTGGAGTCTCTTGCCCTTACAAGTATATGATCACAAAGAAAGCACAGAGTAAGGGAGGGAAGCAACACACACAAATCCACAGCGAAACGCACACACACACGGCCAAGAATCGAGCTCACAAGACTTTCTCAAAGTTCTCACTAGAACGGAGCTCGAATCACTTAGAATCACAAACGAGTGCGCAAAGAACGAGTGTGGATGATCAAGAATGGTCAAAGGTTGCTTGTGTATCTCCTCCATGCGCCTAGGGGCCCTTTTTATAGCCCCAAGGCAGCTAGGAGCCGTTGAGAGCAATTTTAGAAGGCCATCCTTGCCTTCTGTCGACGGAGGCACCGGACAGTCCGGTGCACACCGGACACTGTCCGGTGCCCGATTCCCTTTCTTATTTGGCGAAGCCGACCGTTGGTGGAGTTGGAGCCGTTGGCGCACCGGACATGTCCGGTGCACACCGGACAGTCCGGTGCCGGCATCCGACCGTTGGCTCGGCCACGTGTCCCGCGCAGATTGCGCGGCCGACCGTTGGCCCGGCCGACCGTTGGCTCACCGGACAGTCCGGTGCACACCGGACAGTCCGGTGAATTTTAGCCGTACGCCGTCGGCAGATTCCCGAGAGCGGCGTCTTCAAGCCGAGGCATCCTGGCGCACCGGACACTGTCCGGTGCACCACCGGACAGTCCGGTGCCCCAGACCGAAACAGCCTGTTGGCTGTACACAGCCAACATTCTCCTTTGCTTCTTTTCTCTGTTTCTATCACTTAGACAAGAATATTAGTACACAAAACCAATGTACTAAGGATTAGAAACATACCTTTACTCCAGATTTGCACTTTGTCCACCATTTTACAATTAGCACTTGTGTTGGGCACTAAATCACCAAAATACTTATAAATGGCCCAAGGGCACATTTCCCTTTCAGTATGAGCGTCTGGTCGATGATCAATGGCCACACAACCCCCATTTTTGTCGAAAATAGCCATGAACGACCATTTTGAATAATACCGAAGGCTAACACCTACGGATTTTTGACCAAGAAATGGTCTCCACCAGAAATCCAAGAATGTGATCTATGGCAAGGAAACATATGTGGGGTGAGGTGTATGAGCCTCTGGTCGATGATCAATGGCCACACAACCACCATTTTTGTCGAAAATAGCCATGAACGACCATTTTCAATAATACCGAAGGCTAACACCTACGGATTTTTGACCAAGAAATGGTCTCCACCAGAAATCCAAGAATGTGATCTATGGCAAGGAAACATATGTGGGGTGAGGTGTATGAGCGTCTGGTCGATGATCAATGGCCACACAACCCCCATTTTTGTCGAAAATAGCCATGAATGACCATTTACAATAATACCGAAGGCTAACACCTACGGATTTTTGACCAAGAAATGGTCTCCACCAGAAATCCAAGAATGTGATCTATGGAAAGGAAACATATGTGGGGTGAGGTGTACGAGCCTTTGGTCGATGATCAATGGCCACAGAACCCCCATTTTGCCGAAAATAGCCATGAACGACCATTTTCAATAATACCGAAGGCTAACACGTACGAGTTTTTGACCAAGAAATGGTCTCCACCAAAAATCCAAGAATGTGATCTATGGCAAGGAAACATATGTGGGGTGAGGTGTACGAGCCTCTGGTTGATGATCAATGGCCACACAACCCCCATTTTGCCGAAAATAGCCATGAATGACCATTTTCAATAATACCGAAGGCTAACACGTACGAGTTTTTAACCAAGAAATGGTTTCCACCAGAAATCCAAGAATGTAATCTATGGCAAGGAAACATATGTGGGGTGAGGTTTATGAGCCTCTAGTCGATGATAAATGGCCACACAACCCCCATTTTTTATGAAAATAGCCATGAGCGACCTTGAAAATAGCCATGAGCGACCATTTTCAATAATACTAGAGGATAACACCTACGGATTTTAGACCAAGAAATGGTCTCCACCAGAAATCCAAGAATGTGATCTATGGCAAGGAACATATGTGGGGTGAGGTGTATGAGCGTCTGGTCGATGATCAATGGCCACACAACCCCCATTTTTGTCGAAAATAGCCATGAACGACCATTTTCAATAATACCGAAGGCTAACACCTACGGATTTTTGACCAAGAAATGGTCTCCACCAGAAATCCAAGAATGTGATCTATGGCAAGGAAACATATGTGGGGTGAGGTGTATGAGCCTCTGGTCGACGATCAATGGCCACACAACCCTAATTTTTGTCGAAAATAGCCATGAACGACCATTTTCAATGACACTGAAGGCTAACACCTACGGATTTTTGACCAAGAAATGGTCTCCACCATAAATCCAAGAATGTGATCTATGGCAAGGAAACATATGTGTAGTGAGGTGTATGAGCCTCTGGTCGAAGATCAATGGCCACACGACCCCCATTTTTGTCGAAAATAGCCATGAAAGACCATTTTCAAAAATACCAAAGGCTAACACGTACGGATTTTTGACCAAGAAATGGTCTCCACCAGAAATCCAAGAATGTGATCTATGGCAAGGAAACATATGTGGGGTGAGGTGTACGAGCCTCTGGTCGATAATGAATGGCCACACAACCCCCATTTTGCCGAAAATAGCCATGAACGACCATTTTCAATAATACCGAAGGCTAACACGTACGAGTTTTTAACCAAGAAATGGTCTCCACCAGAAATCCAAGAATGTGATCATTGGCAAGGAAACATATGTGGGGCGAGGTTTATGAGCCTCTAGTCGATGATAAATGGCCACACAACCCCCATTTTTTATGAAAATAGCCATGAGCGACCTTGAAAATAGCCATGAGCGACCATTTTCAATAATACTAGAGGCTAACACCTATGGATTTTAGACCAAGAAATGGCCTCCACCAGAAATCCAAGAATGTGATCTATGGCAAGGAAACATATGTGGGGTGAGGTGTATGAGCGTCTGGTCGATGATCAATGGCCACACAACCCCCATTTTTGTCGAAAATAGCCATGAACGACCATTTTCAATAATACCGAAGGCTAACACCTACGGATTTTTGACCAAGAAATGGTCTCCACCAGAAATCCAAGAATGTGATCTATGGCAAGGAAACATATGTGGGGTGAGGTGTATGAGCCTCTGGTCGATGATCAATGGACACACAACCCCCATTTTTGTCGAAAATAGCCATGAACGACTATTTTCAATAATACCGAAGGCTAACACCTACGGATTTTTGACCAAGAAATGGTCTCCACCAGAAATCCAAGAATGTGATCTATGGCAAGGAAACATATGTGGGGTGAGGTGTATGAGCGTCTGGTCGATGATCAATGGCCACACAACCCCCATTTTTGTCGAAAATAGCCATGAATGACCATTTACAATAATACCGAAGGCTAACACCTACGGATTTTTGACCAAGAAATGGTCTCCACCAGAAATCAAAAAATGTGATCTATGGAAAGGAAACATATGTGGGGTGAGGTGTACGAGCCTCTGGTCGATGATCAATGGCCACAGAACCCCCATTTTGCCGAAAATAGCCATGAACGACCATTTTCAATAATACCGAAGGCTAACACGTACGAGTTTTTGACCAAGAAATGGTCTCCACCAAAAATCCAAGAATGTGATCTATGGCAAGGAAACATATGTGGGGTGAGGTGTATGAGCGTCTGGTCAATGATCAATGGCCACACAACCCCCATTTTTGTCGAAAATAGCCATGAATGACCATTTACAATAATACCGAAGGCTAACACCTACGGATTTTTGACCAAGAAATGGTCTCCACCAGAAATCCAAGAATGTGATCTATGGCAAGGAAACATATGTGGGGTGAGGTGTATGAGCCTCTGGTCGACGATCAATGGCCACACAACCCTAATTTTTGTCGAAAATAGCCATGAACGACCATTTTCAATGACACTAAAGGCTAACACCTACGGATTTTTGACCAAGAAATGGTCTCCACCATAAATCCAAGAATGTGATATATGGCAAGGAAACATACGTGGGGTGAGGTGTATGAGCCTCTGGTCGATGATCAATGGCCACACAACCCCCATTTTTGTCGAAAATAGCCATGAATGACCATTTACAATAATACCGAAGGCTAACACCTACGGATTTTTGACCAAGAAATGGTCTCCACCAGAAATCCAAGAATGTGATCTATGGCAAGGAAACATATGTGGGGTGAGGTGTATGAGCCTCTGGTCGATGATCAATGGCCACACAACCCCCATTTTTGTCGAAAATAGCCATGAACGACCATTTTCAATAATATCGAAGGCTAACACCTACGGATTTTTGACCAAGAAATGGTCTCCACCAGAAATCCAAGAATGTGAACTACGACAAGGAAACATATGTGGGGTGAGGTGTATGAGCCTCTGGTCGACGATCAATGGCCACACAACCCCTATTTTGCCGAAAATAGCCATGAATGACCATTTTCAATAATACCGAAGGCTAACACGTACGAGTTTTTAACCAAGAAATGGTTTCCACCAGAAATCCAAGAATGTAATCTATGGCAAGGAAACATATGTGGGGTGAGGTTTATGAGCCTCTAGTCGATGATAAATGGCCACACAACCCCCATTTTTTATGAAAATAGCCATGAGCGACCTTGAAAATAGCCATGAGCGACCATTTTCAATAATACTAGAGGCTAACACCTACGGATTTTAGACCAAGAAATGGTCTCCACCAGAAATCCAAGAATGTGATCTATGGCAAGGAAACATATGTGGGGTGAGGTGTATGAGCGTCTGGTCGATGATCAATGGCCACACAACCCCCATTTTTGTCGAAAATAGCCATGAACGACCATTTTCAATAATACCGAAGGCTAACACCTACGGATTTTTGACCAAGAAATGGTCTCCACCAGAAATCCAAGAATGTGATCTATGGCAAGGAAACATATGTGGGGTGAGGTGTATGTGCCTCTGGTCGACGATCAATGGCCACACAACCCTAATTTTTGTCGAAAATAGCCATGAACGACCATTTTCAATGACACTGAAGGCTAACACCTACGGATTTTTGACCAAGAAATGGTCTCCACCATAAATCCAAGAATGTGATCTATGGCAAGGAAACATATGTGTAGTGAGGTGTATGAGCCTCTGGTCGAAGATCAATGGCCACACAACCCCCATTTTTGTCGAAAATAGCCATGAATGACCATTTTCAAAAATACCAAAGGCTAACACATTCGGATTTTTGACCAAGAAATGGTCTCCACCAGAAATCCAAGAATGTGATCTATGGCAAGGAAACATATGTGGGGTGAGGTGTACTGAGCCTCTGGTCGATGATCAATGGCCACAGAACCCCCATTTTGCCGAAAATAGCCATGAATGACCATTTTCAATAATACCGAAGGCTAACACGTACGAGTTTTTGACCAAGAAATGGTCTCCACCAAAAATCCAAGAATGTGATCTATGGCAAGGAAACATATGAGGGGTGAGATTTATGAGCCTCTACTCGATGATAAATGGCCACACAACCCCCATTTTTATGAAAATAGCCATGAGCGACCATTTTCAATAATATTAGAGGCTAAGACCTACGGATTTTTGACCAAGAAATGGTCTCCACCAGAAATCTAAGAATGTGATCTATGGCAAGGAAACATATGTGGGGTGAGGTGTATGAGCCTCTGGTCGATGATCAATGGCCACACAACCCACATTGTTGTCGAAAATAGCCATGAATGACCATTTACAATAATACCGAAGGCTAACACCTACGGATTTTTGACCAAGAAATGGTCTCCACCAGAAATCCAAGAATGTGATCTATGGCAAGGAAACATATGTGGGGTGAGGTGTATGAGCCTCTGGTCGATGATCAATGGCCACACAACCCCCATTTTTGTCGAAAATGGCCATGAACGACCATTTTCAATAATATCGAAGGCTAACACCTACGGATTTTTGACCAAGAAATGGTCTCCACCAGAAATCCAAGAATGTGATCTACGACAAGGAAACATATGTGGGGTGAGGTGTATGAGCCTCTGGTCGACGATCAATGGCCACACAACCCCCATTTTGCCGAAAATAGCCATGAATGACCATTTTCAATAATACCGAAGGCTAACACGTACGAGTTTTTAACCAAGAAATGGTTTCCACCAGAAATCCAAGAATGTAATCTATGGCAAGGAAACATATGTGGGGTGAGGTGTACGAGCCTCTGGTCGATGATCAATGGCCACACAACCCCCATTTTGCCGAAAATAGCCATGAACGACCATTTTCAATAATACCGAAGGCTAACACGTACGAGTTTTTGACCAAGAAATGGTCTCCACCAAAAATCCAAGAATGTGATCTATGGCAAGGAAACATATGTGGGGTGAGATTTATGAGCCTCTAGTCGATGATAAATGGCCACACAACCCCCATTATTTTATGAAAATAGCCATGAGCGACCATTTTCAATAATATTAGAGGCTAAGACCTACGGATTTTTGACCAAGAAATGGTCTCCACCAGAAATCCAAGAATGTGATCTATGGCAAGGAAACATATGTGGGGTGAGGTGTATGAGCCTATGGTCGATGATCAATGGCCACACAACCCCCATTTTTGTCGAAAATAGCCATGAATGACCATTTACAATAATACCGAAGGCTAACACCTACGGATTTTTGACCAAGAAATGGTCTCCACCAGAAATCCAAGAATGTGATCTATGGCAAGGAAACATATGTGGGGTGAGGTGTATGAGCCTCTGGTCGATGATCAATGGCCACACAACCCCCATTTTTGTCGAAAATAGCCATGAACGACCATTTTCAATAATATCGAAGGCTAACACCTACGGATTTTTGACCAAGAAATGGTCTCCACCAGAAATCCAAGAATGTGATCTACGACAAGGAAACATTTGTGGGGTGAGGTGTATGAGCCTCTGGTCGACGATCAATGGCCACACAACCCCCATTTTGCCGAAAATAGCCATGAATGACCATTTTCAATAATACCGAAGGCTAACACGTACGAGTTTTTAACCAAGAAATGGCTTCCACCAGAAATCCAAGAATGTAATCTATGGCAAGGAAACATATGTGGGGTGAGGTTTATGAGCCTCTAGTCGATGATAAATGGCCACACAACCCCCATTTTTTATGAAAATAGCCATGAGCGACCTTGAAAATAGCCATGAGCGACCATTTTCAATAATACTACAGGCTAACACCTACGGATTTTAGACCAAGAAATGGTCTCCGCCAGAAATCCAAGAATGTGATCTACGACAAGGAAACATATGTGGGGTGAGGTGTATGAGCCTCTGGTCGACGATCAATGGCCACACAACCCGCATTTTGCCGAAAATAGCCATGAATGACCATTTTCAATAATACCGAAGGCTAACACGTACGAGTTTTTAACCAAGAAATGGCTTCCACCAGAAATCCAAGAATGTAATCTATCGCAAGGAAACATATGTGGGGTGAGGTTTATGAGCCTCTAGTCGATGATAAATGGCCACACAACCCCCATTTTTTATGAAAATAGCCATGAGCGACCTTGAAAATAGCCATGAGCGACCATTTTCAATAATACTAGAGGCTAACACCTACGGATTTTAGACCAAGAAATGGTCTCCACCAGAAATCCAAGAATGTGATCTATGGCAAGGAAACATATGTGGGGTGAGGTGTATGAGCGTCTGGTCGATGATCAATGGACACACAACCCCCATTTTTGTCGAAAATAGCCATGAACGACCATTTTCAATAATACCGAAGGCTAACACCTACGGATTTTTGACCAAGAAATGGTCTCCACCAATAATCCAAGAATGTGATTTATGGCAAAGAAACATATGTGGGGTGAGGTGTATGAGCCTCTGGTCGACGATCAATGGCCACACAACCCTAATTTTTGTCGAAAATAGCCATGAACGACCATTTTCAATGACACTGAAGGCTAACACCTACGGATTTTTGACCAAGAAATGGTCTCCACCATAAATCCAAGAATGTGATCTATGGCAAGGAAACATATGTGTAGTGAGGTGTATGAGCCTCTGGTCGAAGATCAATGGCCACACAACCCCCATTTTTGTCAAAAATAGCCATGAATGACCATTTTCAAAAATACCAAAGGCTAACACGTACGGATTTTTGACCAAGAAATGGTCTCCACCAGAAATCCAAGAATGTGATCTATGGCAAGGAAACATATGTGAGGTGAGGTGTACGAGCCTCTGGTCGATGATCAATGGCCACACAACCCCCATTTTGCCGAAAATAGCCATGAACGACCATTTTCAATAATACCGAAGGCTAACACGTACGAGTTTTTAACCAAGAAATGGTCTCCACCAGAAATCCAAGAATGTGATCTATGGCAATGAAACATATGTGGGGTGAGGTTTATGAGCCTCTAGTCGATGATAAATGGCCACACAACCCCCATTTTTTTATGAAAATAGCCATGAGCGACCTTGAAAATAGCCATGAGCGACCATTTTCAATAATACTAGAGGCTAACACCTACGGATTTTAGACCAAGAAATGGTCTCCACCAGAAATCCAAGAATGTGATCTATGGCAAGGAAACATATGTGGGGTGAGGTGTATGAGCGTCTGGTCGATGATCAATGGCCACACAACCCCCATTTTTGTCGAAAATAGCCATGAACGACCATTTTCAATAATACCTAAGGCTAACACCTACGGATTTTTGACCAAGAAATGGTCTCCACCAGAAATCCAAGAATGTGATCTATGGCAAGGAAACATATGTGGGGTGAGGTGTATGAGCCTCTGGTCGACGATCAATGGCCACACAACCCTATTTTTTGTCGAAAATAGCCATGAACGACCATTTTCAATGACACTGAAGGCTAACACCTACGGATTTTTGACCAAGAAATGGTCTCCACCATAAATCCAAGAATGTGATCTATGGCAAGGAAACATATGTGTAGTGAGGTGTATGAGCCTCTGGTCGAAGATCAATGGCCACACAACCCCCATTTTTGTCGAAAATAGCCATGAATGACCATTTTCAAAAATACCAAAGGCTAACACATTCGGATTTTTGCCCAAGAAATGGTCTCCACCAGAAATCCAAGAATGTGATCTATGGCAAGGAAACATATGTGGGGTGAGGTGTACGAGCCTCTGGTAGATGATCAATGGCCACAGAACCCCCATTTTGCCGAAAATAGCCATGAACGACCATTTTCAATAATACCGAAGGCTAACACGTACGAGTTTTTGACCAAGAAATGGTCTCCACCAAAAATCCAAGAATGTGATCTATGGCAAGGAAACATATGTGGGGTGAGATTTATGAGCCTCTAGTCGATGATAAATGGCCACACAACCCCCATTTTTTTATGAAAATAGCCATGAGCGACCATTTTCAATAATATTAGAGGCTAAGACCTACGGATTTTTGACCAAGAAATGGTCTCCATCAGAAATCCAAGAATGTGATCTATGGCAAGGAAACATATGTGGGGTGAGGTGTATGAGCCTCTGGTCGATGATCAATGGCCACACAACCCCCATTTTTGTCGAAAATAGCCATGAATGACCATTTACAATAATACCGAAGGCTAACACCTACGGATTTTTGACCAAGAAATGGTCTCCACCAGAAATCCAAGAATGTGATATATGGCAAGGAAACATATGTGGGGTGAGGTGTATGAGCCTCTGGTCGATGATCAATGGCCACACAACCCCCATTTTTGTCGAAAATAGCCATGAATGACCATTTTCAATAATATCGAAGGCTAACACCTACGGATTTTTGACCAAGAAATGGTCTCCACCAGAAATCCAAGAATGTGATC
The DNA here is from genome assembly GCA_029449295.1 of Zea luxurians. Classification (NCBI taxonomy): domain Eukaryota; kingdom Viridiplantae; phylum Streptophyta; class Magnoliopsida; order Poales; family Poaceae; genus Zea; species Zea luxurians. The sequence continues at coordinate 11,873 of JAOPSE010003029.1, read as the reverse complement.
TACGACAAGGAAACATATGTGGGGTGAGGTGTATGAGCCTCTGGTCGACGATCAATGGCCACACAACCCCCATTTTGCCGAAAATAGCCATGAATGACCATTTTCAATAATACCGAAGGCTAACACGTACGAGTTTTTAACCAAGAAATGGTTTCCACCAGAAATCCAAGAATGTAATCTATGGCAAGGAAACATATGTGGGGTGAGGTTTATGAGCCTCTAGTCGATGATAAATGGCCACACAACCCCCATTTTTTATGAAAATAGCCATGAGCGACCTTGGAAATAGCCATGAGCGACCATTTTCAATAATATTAGAGGCTAAGACCTACGGATTTTTGACCAAGAAATGGTCTCCACCAGAAATCCAAGAATGTGATCTATGGCAAGGAAACATATGTGGGGTGAGGTGTATGAGCCTCTAGTCGATGATCAATGGCCACACAACCCCCATTTTTGTCGAAAATAGCCATGAATGACCATTTACAATAATACCGAAGGCTAACACCTACGGATTTTTGACCAAGAAATGGTCTCCACCAGAAATCCAAGAATGTGATCTATGGCAAGGAAACATATGTGGGGTGAGGTGTATGAGCCTCTGGTCGATAATCAATGGCCACACAACCCCCATTTTTGTCGAAAATAGCCATGAACGACCATTTTCAATAATATCGAAGGCTAACACCTATGGATTTTTGACCAAGAAATGGTCTCCACTAGAAATCCAAGAATGTGATCTACGACAAGGAAACATATGTGGGGTGAGGTGTATGAGCCTCTGGTCGACGATCAATGGCCACACAACCCCCATTTTGCCGAAAATAGCCATGAATGACCATTTTCAATAATACCGAAGGCTAACACGTACGAGTTTTTAACCAAGAAATGGTTTCCACCAGAAATCCAAGAATGTAATCTATGGCAAGGAAACATATGTGGGGTGAGGTTTATGAGCCTCTAGTCGATGATAAATGGCCACACAACCCCCATTTTTATGAAAATAGCCATGAGCGACCTTGAAAATAGCCATGAGCGACCATTTTCAATAATACTAGAGGCTAACACCTACGGATTTTAGACCAAGAAATGGTCTCCACCAGAAATCCAAGAATGTGATCTATGGCAAGGAAACATATGTGGGGTGAGGTGTATGAGCGTCTGGTCGATGATCAATGGCCACACAACCCCCATTTTTGTCGAAAATAGCCATGAACGACCATTTTCAATAATACCGAAGGCTAACACCTACGGAATTTTGACCAAGAAATGGTCTCCACCAGAAATCCAAGAATGTGATCTATGGCAAGGAAACATATGTGGGGTGAGGTGTATGAGCCTCTGGTCGACGATCAATGGCCACACAACCCCCATTTTTTATGAAAATAGCCATGAGCGACCTTGAAAATAGCCATGAGCGACCATTTTCAATAATACTAGAGGCTAACACCTACGGATTTTAGACCAAGAAATGGTCTCCACCAGAAATCCAAGAATGTGATCTATGGCAAGGAAACATATGTGGGGTGAGGTGTATGAGCGTCTGGTCGATGATCAATGGCCACACAACCCCCATTTTTGTCGAAAATAGCCATGAACGACCATTTTCAATAATACCGAAGGCTAACACCTACGGATTTTTGACCAAGAAATGGTCTCCACCAGAAATCCAAGAATGTGATCTATGGCAAGGAAACATATGTGGGGTGAGGTGTATGAGCCTCTGGTCGATGATCAATGGCCACACAACCCCCATTTTTGTCGAAAATAGCCATGAACGACCATTTTCAATAATATCGAAGGCTAACACCTACGGATTTTTGACCAAGAAATGGTCTCCACCAGAAATCCAAGAATGTGATCTACGACAAGGAAACATATGTGGGGTGAGGTGTATGAGCCTCTGGTCGACGATCAATGGCCACACAACCCCCATTTTGCCGAAAATAGCCATGAATGACCATTTTCAATAATATCGAAGGCTAACACCTACGGATTTTTGACCAAGAAATGGTCTCCACCAGAAATCCAAGAATGTGATCTACGACAAGGAAACATATGTGGGGTGAGGTGTATGAGCCTCTGGTCGACGATCAATGGCCACACAACCCCCATTTTGCCGAAAATAGCCATGAATGACCATTTTCAATAATATCGAAGGCTAACACCTACGGATTTTTGACCAAGAAATGGTCTCCACCAGAAATCCAAGAATGTGATCTACGACAAGGAAACATATGTGGGGTGAGGTGTATGAGCCTCTGGTCGACGATCAATGGCCACACAACCCCCATTTTGCCGAAAATAGCCATGAATGACCATTTTCAATAATACCGAAGGCTAACACGTACGAGTTTTTAACCAAGAAATGGTTTCCACCAGAAATCCAAGAATGTAATCTATGGCAAGGAAACATATGTGGGGTGAGGTTTATGAGCCTCTAGTCGATGATAAATGGCCACACAACCCCCATTTTTTATGAAAATAGCCATGAGCGACCTTGAAAATAGCCATGAGCGACCATTTTCAATAATACTAGAGGCTAACACCTACGGATTTTAGACCAAGAAATGGTCTCCACCAGAAATCCAAGAATGTGATCTATGGCAAGGAAACATATGTGGGGTGAGGTGTATGAGCGTCTGGTCGATGATCAATGGCCACACAACCCCCATTTTTGTCGAAAATAGCCATGAACGACCATTTTCAATAATACCGAAGGCTAACACCTACGGAATTTTGACCAAGAAATGGTCTCCACCAGAAATCCAAGAATGTGATCTATGGCAAGGAAACATATGTGGGGTGAGGTGTATGAGCCTCTGGTCGACGATCAATGGCCACACAACCCCCATTTTTTATGAAAATAGCCATGAGCGACCTTGAAAATAGCCATGAGCGACCATTTTCAATAATACTAGAGGCTAACACCTACGGATTTTAGACCAAGAAATGGTCTCCACCAGAAATCCAAGAATGTGATCTATGGCAAGGAAACATATGTGGGGTGAGGTGTATGAGCGTCTGGTCGATGATCAATGGCCACACAACCCCCATTTTTGTCGAAAATAGCCATGAACGACCATTTTCAATAATACCGAAGGCTAACACCTACGGATTTTTGACCAAGAAATGGTCTCCACCAGAAATCCAAGAATGTGATCTATGGCAAGGAAACATATGTGGGGTGAGGTGTATGAGCCTCTGGTCGATGATCAATGGCCACACAACCCCCATTTTTGTCGAAAATAGCCATGAACGACCATTTTCAATAATATCGAAGGCTAACACCTACGGATTTTTGACCAAGAAATGGTCCTCCACCAGAAATCCAAGAATGTGATCTACGACAAGGAAACATATGTGGGGTGAGGTGTATGAGCCTCTGGTCGACGATCAATGGCCACACAACCCCCATTTTGCCGAAAATAGCCATGAATGACCATTTTCAATAATATCGAAGGCTAACACCTACGGATTTTTGACCAAGAAATGGTCTCCACCAGAAATCCAAGAATGTGATCTACGACAAGGAAACATATGTGGGGTGAGGTGTATGAGCCTCTGGTCGACGATCAATGGCCACACAACCCCCATTTTGCCGAAAATAGCCATGAATGACCATTTTCAATAATACCGAAGGCTAACACGTACGAGTTTTTAACCAAGAAATGGTTTCCACCAGAAATCCAAGAATGTAATCTATGGCAAGGAAACATATGTGGGGTGAGGTTTATGAGCCTCTAGTCGATGATAAATGGCCACACAACCCCCATTTTTTATGAAAATAGCCATGAGCGACCTTGAAAATAGCCATGAGCGACCATTTTCAATAATACTAGAGGCTAACACCTACGGATTTTAGACCAAGAAATGGTCTCCACCAGAAATCCAAGAATGTGATCTATGGCAAGGAAACATATGTGGGGTGAGGTGTATGAGCGTCTGGTCGATGATCAATGGCCACACAACCCCCATTTTTGTCGAAAATAGCCATGAACGACCATTTTCAATAATACCGAAGGCTAACACCTACGGATTTTTGACCAAGAAATGGTCTCCACCAGAAATCCAAGAATGTGGATCTATGGCAAGGAAACATATGTGGGGTGAGGTGTATGAGCCTCTGGTCGATGATCAATGGCCACACAACCTCCATTTTTGTCGAAAATAGCCATGAACGACCATTTTCAATAATACTAGAGGCTAACACCTACGGATTTTTAGACCAAGAAATGGTCTCCACCAGAAATCCAAGAATGTGATCTATGGCAAGGAAACATATGTGGGGTGAGGTGTATGAGCCGTCTGGTCGAGATCAATGGCCACACAACCCCCATTTTTGTCGAAAATAGCCATGAATGACCATTTTCAATAATATCGAAGGCTAACACCTACGGATTTTTGACCAATAAATGGTCTCCACCAGAAATCCAAGAATGTGATCTATGGACAAGGAAACATATGTGGGGTGAGGTGTATGAGCCTCTGGTCGATGATCAATGGCCACACAACCCCCATTTTTGCCGAAAATAGCCATGAACTGACCATTTTCAATAATACCGAAGGCTAACACCGTACGGATTTTTAACCAAGAAATGGTTCCACCAGAAATCCAAGAATGTGATCTATGGCAAGGAAACATATGTGGGGGTGAGGTGTATGAGCCTCTGGTCGACGATCAATGGCCACACAACCCCCATTTTGCCGAAAATAGCCATGAATGACCATTTTTCAATAATATCGAAGGCTAACACCTACGGATTTTTGACCAAGGAAATGGTTCTCCACCAGAAATCCAAGAATGTGATCTACGGACAAGGAAACATATGTGGGGTGAGGTGTATGAGCCTCTGGTCGGACGATCAATGCCACACAACCCCCCATTTTGCGAAAATAGCCATGAATGACCATTTCAATAATATCGAAGGCTAACACCTACGGATTTTTGACCAAGAAATGGTCTCCACCAGAAATCCAAGAATGTGATCTATGGCAAGGAAACATATGTGGGGTGAGGTGTAATGAGCCTCTGGTCGACTGATCAATGGCCACACAACCCCATTTTTGCCGAAAATAGCCATGAATGACCATTTCAATAATACCGAAGGCTAACACGTACGGATTTTTAACCAAGAAATGGTTCTCCACCAGAAATCCAAGAATGTGATCTATGGCAAGGAAACATATGTGGGGTGAGGTGTATGAGCCTCTGGTTCGATGATCAATGGCCACACAACCCCCATTTTGCCGAACAATAGCCATGAATGACCATTTTCAATAATAACGAAGGCTAACACGTACGAGTTTTTAACCAAGAAATGGTCTCCACCAGAATCCAAGAATGTGATCTATGGCAAGGAAACATATGTGGGGTGAGGTGTATGAGCCGTCTGGTCGATGATCAATGGCCACACAACCCCCATTTTTGTCGAAAATAGCCATGAACGGACCATTTTCAATAATACAGAAGGCTAACACCTACGGATTTTTGACCAAGAAATGGTCTCCACCAGAAATCCAAGAATGTGATCTATGGCAAGGAAACATATGTGGGGTGAGGTGTATGAGCCTCTGGTCCGATGATCAATGGCCACACAACCCCAATTTTGTCGAAAATAGCCATGAACGACCATTTTCAATGAATACTGAAGGCTAACACCTACGGATTTTTGACCAAGAAATGGTCTCCACCAGAAATCCAAGAATGTGATCTATGGCAAGGAAACATATGTGGGGTGAGGTGTATGAGCCTCTGGTCGATGATAAATGGGCCACACAACCCCATTTTTTATGAAAATAGCCATGAGCGACCTTGAAAATAGCCATGAGCGACCATTTTCAATAATACTAGGGCTAACACCTACGATTTTAGACCAAGAAATGGTCTCCACCAGAAATCCAAGAATGTGATCTATGGCAGGAAGACATATGTGGGGTGAGTGTATGAGCGTCTGGTCCGATGATCAATGGCCACACAACCCCCATTTTTGTCGAAAATAGCCATGAACGCCATTTTCAATAATACCTGAAGGGCTAACACTACGGATTTTTGACCAAGAAATGGTCTCCACCAGAAAATCCAAGAATGTGATCTATGGCAAGAAACATATGTGGGGTGAGGTGTATGGAGCCTCGGGTCGATGATCAGATAGGCCACACAACCCCCTATTTTTGTCGAAATAGCCATGAACGACCATTTCAATAATATCTGAAGGCTAACACCTACGGATTTTGACCAGAAATGGTCTCCACCAGAAAATCCAAAGAATGTGATCTATGAGCAAGAAACATATGTGGGGTGAGGTGTATGAGCCTCTGGTTACGATTCAATGGCCCACAAACCCCCATTTTGTCGAAAAATAGCCATGAATGACCATTTTCAATAATACCGAAGGCTAACACCTACGGATTTTGACCAAGAAATGGTCTCCACCAGAAAATCCAAGAATGTGATCTATGGCAAAGGAAACATATGTGGGGTGAGGGTGTATGAGCCTCTGGTCGATGTATCAATGGCCAACAGACCCCCATTTTTGTCGAAAATAGCCATGAACGACCATTTTCAATAAATACGAAGGCTAACACGTACGGATTTTTGACCAAGAAATGGTCTCCACCAGAAAATCCAAGAATGTGATCTATGCAAGGAAACATATGTGGGGTGAAGGTGTAGAGCCTCTGGTCGATGATCAATGGCCACAAAACCCCCATTTGCCGAAAAATAGCCATGAATGACCATTTCAATAATACAGAAGGCTAACACGTACGCGTTTTTAACCAAGAAAATGGTTTCCTCCAACCAGAAATCCAAGAATGTATCTATGGCAAGGAAACATATGTGGGGTGAGGTTTTATGAGCCTCTAGGTCGATGATAATGGCCACACAACCCCATTTTTTATGAAAATAGCCATGAGCGACCTTGAAAATAGCCCATGAGCGACCATTTTTCAATAATACTAGAGGCTAAAACCCTACGGATTTTAGACCAAGAAATGGTCTCCACCAGAAATCCAAGAATGTGATCTATGGCAAGGAAAACATATGTGGGTTGAGGTGTATGAGCGTCTGGTCGATGATCAATGGCCACACAACCCCCATTTTTGTCGAAAATAGCCATGAAACGACCATTTTCAATATAACCGAAGGCTAACACCTACGGATTTGACCAAGAAATGGTCTCCACCAAAATCAAGAATGTGATCTATGCAAGGAAACATATGTGGGGTGAGGTGTATGAGCCTCTGGTCGACGATCAATGGCCACCAACCCCCATTTTTAAGGAAAATAGCCATGAGCGACTTGACCATGAGACCATTTTCAATAATACCGAGGCTAACACCTACGGATTTTAGACCAAGAAATGGTCTCCACCAGAAATCCAAGAATGTGATCTATGGCAAGGAAACATATGTGGGGTGAGGTGTATGAGCGTCTGGTCGATGATCAATGGCCACACAACCCCCATTTTTGTCGAAAATAGCCATGAACGACCATTTTCAATAATACCGAAGGCTAACACCTACGGATTTTTGACCAAGAAATGGTCTCCACCAGAAATCCAAGAATGTGATCTATGGCAAGGAAACATATGTGGGGTGAGGTGTATGAGCCTCTGGTCGACGATCAATGGCCACACAACCCCCATTTTTGTCGAAAATAGCCATGAACGACCATTTTCAATAATATCGAAGGCTAACACCTACGGATTTTGACCAAGAAATGGTCTCCACCAGAAATCCAAGAATGTGATCTATGCACAAGGAAACATATGTGGGGTGAGGTGTATGAGCCTCTGGTCGACGATCAATGGCCACTACAACCCCCATTTTGTCCGAAAATAGCCATGAATGACCATTTCAATAATATCGAAGGCTAACACCTAGCATTTTTGACCAAGAAATGGTCTCCACCAGAAATCCAAGAATGTGATCTACGACAAGGAAACATATGTGGGGTGAGGTGTATGAGCCTCTGGTCGCGATCAATGGCCACACAACCCCCATTTTGCCGAAAATAGCCATGAATGACCATTTTCAATAATACCGAAGGCTAACACGTACGAGTTTTTAACCAAGAAATGGTTTCACCAGAAAATCCAAGAATGTAATCTATGGCAAGGAAACATATGTGGGGTGAGGTTTTATGAGCCTCTAGTCGATGATAAATGGCCACACAACCCCCATTTTTTATGAAAATAGCCATGAGCGACCTTGAAAATAGCCATGAGCGACCATTTTCAATAATACTAGAGGCTAAGACCTACGGATTTTAGACCAAGAAATGGTCTCCACCAGAAATCCAAGAATGTGATCTATGGCAAGGAAACATATGTGGGGTGAGGTGTTATGAGGCATCTGGTCGATGATCAATGGCCACACAACCCCCCATTTTTGTCGAAAATAGCCATGAACGACCATTTTTCAATAATACCGAAGGCTAACACCTACGGAATTTTGACCAAGAAATGGGTCTCCACCAGAAATCCAAGAATGTGATCTATGGCAAGGAAACACTATGTGGGGTGAGGTGTATGAGCTCTGGTCGACTGATTCAATGGCCACACAACCCCCTTTTTTATCGAAATAGCATGAGCGACCTGAAAATGAGACCATTTTCAATAATACTAGAGGCTAACACCTACGGATTTTAGACCAAGAAATGGTCTCCACCAGAAATCCAAGAATGTGATCTATGGCAAGGAACATATGTGGGGTGAGGTGTATGAGCGTCTGGTCGATGATCAATGGCCAACACAACCACCATTTTTGTCGAAAATAGCCATGAACGACCATTTTCAATAATACCGAAGGCTAACACCTACGGATTTTTGACCAAGAAATGGTCTCCACAGAAATCCAAGAATGTGATCTATGGCAAGGAAACATTATGTGGGGTGAGGTGTATGAGCCTCTGGTCGATGATCAATGGCCACACAACCCCATTTTTGTCGAAAATAGCCATGACGACCATTTTCAATAATACGAAGGCTAACACCTACGGATTTTTTACCCAATAAATGGTCTCCACCAGAAATCCAAGAATGTAATCTACGGACAAGGAAACAATGTGGGGTGAGGTGTATGAGCCTCTGGTCGATGATCAATGGCACACAACCCCCATTTTTGCCGAAAATAGCCATGAATGACCATTTTCAATAATATCGAAGGCTAAACACCTACGGATTTTTGACCAAGAAATGGTCTCCACCAAAATCCAAGAATGTGATCTATGCAAGGAAACATATGTGGGGTGAGGTGTATGAAGCCTCTGGTCGACGATCAATGGCCACACAACCCCATTTTGCCGAAAATAGCCATGACGACCATTTTCAATAATATCGAAGCTAACACGTACGATGTTTTACCAAGAAAATGGTTCCACCAAAATCCAAGAATGTAATCTATGGCAAGGGAAACATAGTGGGTGATGTTTATGAGCTCTAGTCGATGATAAAGGCCACACACCCCCATTTTTATTGAAAATAGCCATGAGCGACTTGAAAATAGCCATGAGCGCCATTTTCATAATACTAGAGGCTAACACCTACGGATTTTAGACCAAGAAATGTCTCCACCGAAATCCAAGAATGTGATCTATGGCAAGAGAAACATATGTGGGGTGAGGTGTATGAGCGTCTGGTCGATGATCAATGGCCACACAACCCCATTTTTTTCGAAATTGCCATGAACGACCATTTCCAATAATACCGAAGGCTAACACTACGGATTTTTGACCAAGAAATGGTCTCCACCAGAAATCCAAGAATGTGATCTATGGCAAGGAAACATATGTGGGGTGAGGTGTATGAGCCTCTGGTCGATGATAATGGCCACCACAACCCCCATTTTGTCGAAAAATAGCCATGAACGACATTTTCAATAATATCGAAGGCTAAACACCTACTGATTTTTGACCAAGAAATGGTCTCCACCAGAAATCCAAGAATGTGATCTACGACAAGGACAACTATGTGGGTGAGGTGTATGAGCCTCTGGTCGACGATCAATGGCCACACACAACCCCATTTTGCCGAAATAGCCATGAATGACCATTTATCAATAATATCGAAGGCTAACACCTACGGATTTTTGACCAAGAAATGGTCTCCACCAGAAATCCAAGAATGTGATCTACGACAAGGAAACATATGGTGGGGTGAGGTGTATGAGCCTCTGGTCGATGATCAATGGCCACACAACCCCCATTTTGCCGAAAATAGCCATGAATGACCATTTTCAATAATACCGAAGGCTAACACGTACGGTTTTTTAACCAAGAAATGGGTTTCCACCAGAAATCCAAGAATGTATCTATGGCAATGAAACATATGTGGGGTGAGGTTATGAGCCTCTAGTCGATGATAATGGCCACACAACCCCCATTTTGAAAATAGCGATGAATAGACCATTTTCAATAATACTAGAGGCTAACACCTACGGATTTTAGACCAAGAAATGGTCTCCACCAGAAATCCAAGAATGTGATCTATGGCAAGGAAACATATGTGGGGTGAGTATGAGCGTCTGGTCGATGATCAATGGCCACACAACCCCCATTTTTGAAAATAGCCATGAACGACCATTTTCAATAATACCGAAGGCTAACACCTACGGATTTTTTACCAAGAAATGGTCTCCACCAGAAATCCAAGAATGTGATCTATGGCAAGGAAACATATGTGGGGTGAGGTGTATGAGCCTCTAGTCGATGATCAATGGCCACACAACCCCCATTTTTGTCGAAAATAGCCATGAATGACCATTTTCAATAATACCAAGGCTAACACGTACGGATTTTTAACCAAGAAATGGTCTCCACCAGAAATCCAAGAATGTGATCTATGGCAAGGAAACATATGTGGGGTGAGGTGTATGAGCCTCCGTCGATGATCAATGGCCACACAACCCCCATTTTTCGAAAATAGCCATGAATGACCATTTTCAATAATACCGAAGGCTAACACGTACGGATTTTTACCAAGAAATGGTCTCCACCAGAAATCCAAGAATGTGATCTATGGCAAGGAAACATATGTGGGGTGAGGTGTATGAGCCTCTGGTCGATGATCAATGGCCACACAACCCCCATTTTTGTCGAAAATAGCCATGAACGACCATTTTCAATAATACCGAAGGCTAACACCTACGATTTTGACCAAGAAATGGTCTCCACCAGAAATCCAAGAATGTGATCTATGGCAAGGAAACATATGTGGGGTGAGGTTATGAGCCTCTGGTCGACGATCAATGGCCACACAACCCCAATTTTTGTCGAAAATAGCCATGAACGACCATTTTCAATAATTGAAGGCTAACACCTACGGATTTTTGACCAAGAAATGGTCTCCACCAGAAATCCAAGAATGTGATCTATGGCAAGGAAACATATGTGGGAGGTGTATGAGCCTCTGGTCGATGATCAATGGCCACACACCCCATTTTGCGAAAATAGCCATGAATGACCATTTTCAATAATACCGAAGGCTAACACCTACGGATTTTACCAAGAAATGGTCTCCACCAGAAATCCAGAATGTGATCTATGGCAAGGAAACATATGTGGGGTGAGGTGTATGAGCCTCTGGTCGACGATCAATGGCCACACAACCCCCATTTTTGCCGAAAATAGCCATGAATGACCATTTTCAATAATACCGAAGGCTAACACGTACGGATTTTTACCAAGAAATGGTCTCCACCAGAAATCCAAGAATGTGATCTATGGCAAGGAAACATATGTGGGGTGAGGTGTATGAGCCTCTGGTCGATGATCAATGGCCACACCATTGATCATCGACCAACCCTCATACACCTCACCCCACATATGTTTCCTTGCCATAGATCACATTCTTGGATTTCTGGTGGAGACC
>JAOPSE010003028.1:0-64013 GCA_029449295.1 Zea luxurians | reverse complement strand
GGGGCAGGCGCTCTCTTGGGGCCGCTCGCTCCCCTCACCCGCGCGGACGCTTGTAACCCCCTACTGCAAGCGCACCCGACCTGGGCGCGGGGCGAACACGAAGGCCGCGGGATCCCCGACAGCTGTCCCTCGTCACGACCCGGCTCCGGCCGCCTCGCTCTCTCCCCCCTTCGCGCTCCGCCCACGCGCTCGACCCATCTGGGCTGGGGCACGCGGCACACTCACTCGTCGGCTCGGGGACCCCCCGGTCTCGAAACGCCGACAGTTGGCGCGCCAGGTAGGGGCCTGCTGCGTGTTGACGAGCAGTTTCCCGTCAAGCTCTAGATGGGCAGTCTCCAATGACCTCTCCAACCCGGGACGGTGCTCCGTTTCAGGAACCTCGAGTTCATGTCTCTCGACGGCAGCTACGACATGGTACTCCTTCCACCGCCGCGCGGCGGCGACAATGGCGGTCGACAGCCCGCTCGCCGGCGGCGGAATCGACGACGTCCTTCCCGCGTAGGGGAAGAACAGCATTCGAGCTTGCCCCATCCTCTCCCTCGCCATCGGAGGAGGAGGCGGGGCAACCAGGGCCGAGCAGGAGGCTGCGCTCCATCGACCGTCGAACGAATCGACATCCCCGGTGCCCCAACGGAGGACGCGTCAGGCGTCACCCCCTGCGTTTGAGGCGAAGGCGAGCGCCGTCCCCCAGCAACACGCCAACCCCGAGCAGGTGGACGACGCCAGCACGCTCGCGGAGGACCTGCGGGACGTCGCCCTCGCACCCAGGACGACGACGCGATCAGCCCCCGGTGCAACCTCGTCGCTCCTCGTCGACAAAAAGGTACCGACCGTTCCTCATCCTTCGTCATTTCGACTCGACCTCAACCCGCCTAGCGACCTCGCTCTGGCGGGCACTCACGTTGAGGCAAGTGCAACCCCTTTTGGGTTGCGTGTGCGGTCGCCTTGGGACCGATTGACGGGCGTCTCGACCTACGGGCCCTCTGGGTCCGAGGAAGATGACGACCCCAGCATCTACTGGGATTTCTCTGGATCTGGCAACCCCAGTGCCATGCGGGACTTCATGACCGCATGCAACTACTGTCTTTCCGATTGTTCCGATGGCAGCCGCAGCCTTGACGACAAGGACTGTGCCCGAGCCGCGAATGTTTCCACGTCGAGCTAGGGGATCCCTCCGGAGGCAGCTGTCTCGGCATGCCAGAGGATGGTGATCTCCCTAGGCCGGCGCCTCGCGCCGACATCCTGCGGGAGCTAGCTGTGGTCCCCGTTCCGGCGGGGGGTCACGACCCACAGCTCGAGCAAGTCCGCGGGCGCAGGCCGGGCTCGACGAGGGGGCAGGAGCGCTCGAGCTGATCCGCCGGGACATCGGGCAGGCATGGGCGAACCAGCCCCCGGCCGGAGAAATACGTCACCTGCCCCAGGGTCTCCAGCACCGCATCGCCAACGATGTCAGGAACAGGCCGCCACCCGCATCCGGCGAAACCGGTCAGGACCTGGCAGCCGCGGCGATGCTCCTCCGCGCGATGCCGGAGTCATCAACCACCGAGGGTCGGCGAATCCAGGGAGAGCTCAAGCATCTCCTGGAAGGCGCTGCGGCCCGGCGGGCCGAGAGCTCTGCCTCCCGAAGGCAGGGGTACCCCTCGGAACCTCGTGCCGCGACTTCCCGACCCATGCGGGAAGCCTCGGTCTACACCGGGCGCACGCGCAACACCGCGCCTGCGGCCCCGGGTCACCTCGGCGACGAGCACCCTCATCGCGACCGTCGGGCCCGCCTCGACGAAAGGGTGCGCCGAGGCTATCACCCCAGGCGTGGGGGGCGCTACGACAGCGGGGAGGATCGGAGTCCCTCGCCCGAACCACCCGGTCCGCAGGTCTTCAGCCGGGCCATTCGGCGGGCGCCGTTCCCGACCCGATTCCGACCCCCGACTACTATCACAAAGTACTCGGGGGAGACAAGACCGGAATTGTGGCTCGCGGATTACCGCCTGGCCTGTCAACTGGGTGGAACGGACGACGACAACCTCATCATCCGCAACCTCCCCCTGTTCCTCTCCGACACTGCTCGCGCTTGGTTGGAGCACCTGCCTCCGGGGCAGATTTCCAACTGGGAGGATTTGGTCCAAGCTTTCGCCGGCAACTTCCAGGGCACGTACGTGCGCCCCGGGAATTCCTGGGACCTCCGAAGCTGTCGGCAACTGCCGGGAGAGTCTCTTCGGGACAACATCCGGCGGTTCTCGAAGCAGCGCACCGAACTGCCCAACATCACCGACTCCGATGTCATCGGCGCGTTCCTTGCTGGCACCACCTGCCGCGACCTGGTAAGCAAGTTGGGTCGCAAGACCCCCACCAGGGCGAGCGAGCTGATGGACATCGCCACCAAGTTCACCTCCGGCCAGGAGGCGGTCGAGGCCATCTTCCGAAAGGACAAGCAGCCCCAGGGCTGCCCGTCGGAAGATGCTCCCGAGGCGTCTACCCCGCACGGCGCCAAGAAGAAAGGCAGGAGGAAATCGCAAGCAAAACGCGACACTGCCGACGCAGACCTTGTCGCCGCCGCTGAACACAAGAACCCTCGGAAGCCCCCAGGAGGTGCCAACCTTTTCGACAAGATGCTCAAGGAGGCGTGCCCTTACCATCAGGGGCCCGTCAAGCATATCCTCGAGGAGTGCGTCATGCTTCGGCGCCACTTCCACCGGGCCGGGCCACCCGCAGAGGGTGGCAGGGCCCGCGACGACGACAAGAAGGAAGATCACCAAGCAGGAGAGTTCCCCGAGGTCCGCGACTGCTTCATGATCTGCGGAGGGCATGCGGCGAACGCCTCGGCTCGGCATGCAAGCGAGAGCGTCGGGAGGTCTGCTCGGTGAAGGTGGCGGCGCCAGTCTAGACTGGTCCGACAAGCCCATCACCTTCGACCAAGATGACCACCCCGACCACGTGCCGAGCCCGGGGAAGTACCCGCTCGTCGTCGATCCCATCATCGGCGACGTCAGGCTCACCAAGGTCCTGATGGATGGGGGCAGCTGCCTCAACATCATCTACGCCGAGACCCTCGGGCTCCTGCGCGTCGATCTGTCCTCTGTCCGAGCAGGCGCTGCGCCCTTCCACGGGATCATTCCCGGGAAGCGCGTCCAGCCCCTCGGACAGCTCGACCTTCCAGTCTGCTTCGGAACACCCTCCAACTTCCGAAGGGAGACTTTGACATTCGCGGTGGTCGGGTTCCGAGGAACCTACCACGCAGTGTTGGGAAGGCCATGCTACGCGAAGTTCATGGCCATCCCCAACTACACCTATCTGAAGCTCAAGATGCCGGGCCCCAACGGGGTCATCACCGTCGGCCCCACGTACAAACACGCGTTCGAATGCGATGTGGAGTGCGTGGAGTACGCCGAGGCCCTCGCCGAGTCCGAGGCCCTCATCGCCGACCTGGAAAACCTCTCTCGAGAGGTGCCGGACGTGAAGCGACACGCCGGCAACTTCGAGCCAGCGGAGACGGTTAAGGCCGTCCCTCTCGACCCCAGTGGTGACACCTCCAAGCAGATCTGGATCGGTTCCGGGCTCGACCCCAAATAGGAAGCAGCGCTCGTCGACTTTCTCCGCGCAAACGCCGATGTCTTTGCGTGGAGTCCCTCGGACATGCCCGGCATACCGAGGGATGTCGCCGAGCACTCGCTGGATATTCGGGCCGGAGCCCGACCGATCAGACAGCCTCTGCGCCGATTCGACGAGGAAAGACGCAGGGTGATAGGCGAGGAGATCCACAAGCTGATGGCAGCAGGGTTCATCAAAGAGGTATTCCATCCCGAATGGCTTGCCAACCCTGTGCTTGTGAGGAAGAAAGGGGGGAAATGGCGGATGTGTGTAGACTACACTGGTCTCAACAAAGCATGTCCGAAGGTTCCCTACCCTCTACCTCGCATCGATCAAATCGTGGATTCCACTGCTGGGTGCGAAACCCTGTCATTCCTCGATGCCTACTCAGGATATCATCAAATCAAGATGAAAGAGTCCGACCAGCTCGCGACTTCTTTCATCACGCCCTTCGGCATGTACTGTTATGTCACCATGCCGTTCGGTTTGAGGAACGCGGGTGCAACGTACCAACGGTGCATGAACCATGTGTTCGGCGAACACATTGGTCGCACGGTCGAGGCCTACGTCGACGACATCGTAGTCAAGACAAGGAAAGCCTCCGACCTCCTCTCTGACCTCGAGGTGACATTCCGGTGTCTCAAGGCGAAGGGCGTCAAGCTCAATCCCAAGAAGTGCGTCTTCGGGGTGCCCCGAGGCATGCTCCTGGGATTCATCGTCTCCGAGCGGGGCATCGAAGCCAACCCGGAGAAAATCGCTACTATCACCAGCATGGGGCCCATCAAGGACTTAAAAGGCGTACAGAGGGTCATGGGATGTCTCGCGGCTTTGAGCCGTTTCATCTCGCGCCTCGGCGAAAGAGGCCTGCCTCTGTACCGTCTCTTAAGGAAGGCCGAGTGCTTCACTTGGACACCCGAGGCCGAGGAAGCTCTCGGGAACCTGAAGGTGCTCCTCGCCCAGGCGCCCATCTTGGTACCCCCAGCTGACGGAGAAGCCCTCTTGGTCTACGTCGCCGCTACCACTCAGGTGGTTAGCGCCGCAGTCGTGGTCGAAAGGCAAGAAGAGGGGCATGCATTGCCCATTCAGAGGCCAGTTTACTTCATCAGCGAGGTGCTGTCCGAAACCAAGATCCGCTACCCACAAGTTCAGAAGCTGCTGTATGCAGTGATCCTGACGAGGCGAAAGTTGCGACATTACTTCGAGTCTCATCCGGTAACTGTGGTGTCATCCTTCCCCCTGGGAGAGATCATCCAGTGCCGAGAGGCCTCGGGACGGATCGCGAAGTGGGCGGTGGAAATTATGGGCGAGACAATCTCGTTCGCCCCTCGGAAGGCCATCAAGTCCCAGGTACTGGCGGACTTCGTAGCCGAATGGGTCGACACCCAGTTGCCGACGGCTTCGATCCAACCGGAGCTCTGGACCATGTTTTTCGATGGGTCGCTGATGAAGACGGGAGCCGGCGCAGGCCTGCTTTTCATCTCACCCCTCGGGAAACATCTGCGCTACGTGCTACGCCTCCATTTCCCGGTGTCCAACAATGTGGCTGAGTACGAAGCTCTGATCAACGGGTTACGAATCGCCATCGAGCTAGGGGTCCGACGCCTCGACGCTCGCGGCGACTCGCAGCTCGTCATCGATCAAGTCATGAAGAACTCCCACTGCCGCGACCCGAAGATGGAAGCCTACTGTGATGAGGTTCGATGCCTGGAAGACAAGTTCTACGGGCTCGAGCTTAACCACATCGCCCGGCGCTACAACGAGACTGCGGACGAACTGGCAAAGATAGCCTCGGGGCGAACGACGGTTCCCCCGGACGTCTTCTCCCGGGATCTGCACCAACCCTCGGTCAAGGTCAGCGACGCGCCCGAGCCCGAGGCGCCCTCGGCCCCGTCCGAGGGGACCTCGGCCCGGCCCGAGCCATCCTCGGTTCGACCTGAGGGTCCAACGGCCCCCGAGGACGAGGCGCTGCGCATCGAAGAGGAGCGGAGCGGGGTCGCGCCTGATCGAGATTGGCAGGCCCCGTACCTGCAGTATCTCCACCGAGGAGAACTACCCCTCGACCAGGCCGGGGCCCGGTGGGTAGCGCGACGCGCCAAGTCGTTCGTCTTGCTGGGCGATGAGAAGGAGCTTTACCACCGCAGCCCCTCGGGCATCCTTCAGCGGTGCATCTCCATCGCCGAAGGTCAGGAACTCCTGCAAGAGATACACTCGGGGGCTTGCGGCCATCACGCAGCGCCTCGAGCCCTTGTTGGGAACGCTTTCCGGCAAGGGTTCTACTGGCCGACGGCGGTGGCTGACGCCACTAGAATCGTCCGCACCTGCGAAGGGTGCCAATTCTATGCGAAGCAGACCCACCTGCCCGCTCAGGCTCTGCAGACGATACCCATCACCTGGCCCTTCGCTGTGTGGGGTCTGGACCTCGTCGGCCCTCTGCAGAAGGCGCCCGGGGGCTACACGCACCTGCTGGTCGCCGTCGACAAATTCTCCAAGTGGATCGAGGTCCGACCCCTGAACAGCATCAGGTCCGAGCAGGCGGTGGCGTTCTTCACCAACATCATCCATCGCTTCGGGGTCCCGAACTCCATCATCACCGACAACGGCACCCAGTTCACCGGCAAAAAATTCTTGGATTTTTGCGAGGACCACAGCATCCGGGTGGACTGGGCTGCCGTAGCTCATCCCATGTCGAATGGGCAAGTAGAGCGTGCCAACGGCATGATTCTACAAGGGCTCAAGCCTCGGATTTACAATAACCTCAATAGGTTCGGCAAGCGATGGATGAAGGAACTCCCCTCGGTGGTCTGGAGCCTGAGGACGACGCCGAGCCGAGCCACGGGTTTCACGCCGTTCTTCCTGGTCTACGGGGCCGAGGCCGTCTTGCCCACGGACCTGGAATACGGCTCCCCGAGGACAAGAGCCTACGATGATCAAAGCAACCAAGCCAGCCGAGAGGATTCGCTGGACCAGCTGGAAGAGGCTCGGGACAGGGCCTTACTACACTTGGCGCGGTATCAGCAGTCCCTGCGACGCTATCACGCCCGAAGGGTCCGACCCCGAGACCTCCGGGTGGGCGACCTGGTGCTTCGGCTGCGGCAAGACGCCCGAGGTAGGCACAAGCTCACGCCCCCCTGGGAAGGGCCGTTCATCATCGCCAAAGTTCTGAAGCCCGGAACATACAAGCTGGCTAACGGTCAAGGCGAGGTCTACGGCAACGCTTGGAACATCCAACAGCTACGTCGCTTCTACCCTTAAGATGTTTCCAAGTTGTTCACATACCTCGCACCCACGCAAAGTTTAGTCAACAAGGAAGGGTCAGCCTCGCCTCGGCAAAGCCCGACTCCTCCCTCGGGGGCTAAAAGGGGGGAAACCCCCTCTGCGTCAAAATTCTCCTCGAAAAAAGGATCTCTTTTACCAGAATACCTTTCGTGCTTTTTGACTACTTCGAAAAAGTGGGTCCTGGAAACGACGGGGTACACGTAAGCAGTCAAGGCTGACCGAGCCGAGGGACTCCCACGCCTCCGGGATACGGATACCTCACTCATCACCTTCTGCGATAAGTAACTCGCGTTCGGATAAGGCGACTCCGCGGATCGAACAAGTCCCTATGTACGGAAGCCCTTCTGTCGAAGCGATTTTTCGAGTCTTCTCGACCAAGTCGGCGATAGGGCCTCATGGACGAGTAAAAGTGCGCGTAAGCGGCAAGGCCGACCGAGCCGAGGGACTCCCACGCCTCCGGGATATGGATACCTCACTCCTCACCTTCCGCGAGAAGCAACTTTCGCTCGCACAAACATCCCTGTTACCGACAAGAAGTCCAGATACTCGAAACAAGAGGAAGAGAGACGCAGCTTTAACACGCAACAAGGGTGTGTGTTCTGGCCTCGACGGCCGCACAAGGCCCACGCTACAAGACAATCTGGTCCTGCAGGCTCGGGTCCTGACGCTGGAAGAGGGCGACGACACCCTCGGCATCGACAGCACCTTCGGCAAGGCCCGACCTAGCCTCGGGCGGCGACGCGGTCCGAGGGCCTCTGCTCCGAGGACGACGTCATCACCACGCCCGAGCAATCACTACCAGGGACTTCTCCGAGAACCCGGCCCGAGCAGGCGGCTCAGCCGGTCACCCCTGGGGCCTCGGCCCACCATCTTCCGAGGGCGCCAGCCCGGTCCGAAGCCTCGGCTGATCAACTCCGGCATCGATCCAGCCGACGGACAACCTGGCTAGGTTCCGGCCAACCAGGTTTTATTTCTCGAGCCAACTCCGCCTCTGCTCATGCTGATATCGCTACCCCTGGCCTGGCTCGACGAAGAGCGGCCGAGGGGTCTCTTTAACTAAGCCGGAGGAGCCTCGGACAGCAGGGCCGACCGAGCCGAGGGATTCCTACGCCTCCGGGATACGGATACCTCACTCGTCACCTTGACACGGGGCGACTCATGCTTGGTGAAGCGGTTCAGACGAACAACAGGCGAGTCTTAGTGCTCAGAAATGAACAAAAAACCCGGCACTCGAAGTGCCATTACAAACGGAACTCTGGTTCCCCCTCCGCAGGTACGAACAACCCCACTCGATAGGGGTGGGCCTGCGGGGCAACAGAAGACCGACGAACGGCATGTCGCCGCCCGCCCCGACAGCGGCGACGATGAAGACTTCTGCCCCGGGGGGCCGAACAGCAGCAATGATGGCCTCAGGGCGGATGCTGCTGCTAGGAGGCCCCCGCCCTTGCCCAAACTCGAGAGGCAAGGACGGGCAGAAGGCCGTAGAGTTGGAGGTCGGTCCGTGGCCAACCCTGGCTGTCGCGCCGGCGGAAGAACCTCTTCCAGCTGCCGTGGTAGGAGGCGACACCGGGAGCGGCTCCGAAACCGCTCGGCTCGGCGAGCCGGGCACGCTGCAGCTGTCGGCGCCGCGAACGACTCCCGCCCTTCCCCCCGATCACCGAGGGAAGGAGCGGGCCGCCGCCCACGCAGGGGCCAACCCCAACTCGGCACACTCCCCTCCCCAGCACTAGTGATGAAAATCCTTGAGGCTAAGGGAGGGGCAGAGGCCGCAGCCTGGCTCGCTTTCCCCCACCATCAAGCCGGAGGCCACCCTCTTGGGTGATCGCCGGCGGAGGGGTGCAGCTGGGCTGCATGATGAAAATCCTTGAAGCCGAACGATGGCTGAAAGGTACCAACTCCCACGGAGTTGCGTTCCTCCAACGATGGAGCGAAAAGACGGCGGTTTCCCCCATCCGGGGGCTTGAAAGGTGGAAAGACACGATGCATGAGGCAGGAAGAAGGCATGGTCGCCTTACGGAAGGGGTCGCCCTCCTTTTAAAGGCGACTCTCCCTGCTCGCACCCTCAACCGTCGCGGGCCGAGTCTTCTCCAGCACGCCTCCAAAGCCCTCCCTTGTGGCGCGGGGGCTGGGTCCCACATGTCATACAAGATCGGCTCCGAGCAGAAGAAGCCAAACCGCCGCGCACGGCGCACGCAACCACCCAGCGGTTAAAAGCGACCCTCCACTTTTGCCTAGGCCAACGGGCAAAAGGGGCAGGCAGCCATGCAGGCGGCATGCAACCGCGCCAAGCGGCTGCGCCTCTCCGACTCCTAACCTGCCAGCGCGGAGGCCTAAGCCCACGCGTCGCGCGACCGGCGCGCCGGATGCTGCATGCAAGCACCTGCACCACTGGCGCCACCACCGCGCCTCCTCGATTGCGGAACCGATACCGCGACCCGAGGTGACCCGGCGCACGACCCAGCAGCGCCAGCCTGGCGCAGCAGTCAAACGCGGTCAAAAGTGGGCCGGCAGTAAAGACAGTGGCAGGCGCGCGGGAGCAGCGGACACGCCAAGCTCACGTCCCATCCGAAGGCAGCAAGAGAACCCCCTCTCACGGTGTGAAGACGACGCGCCCGTGACTCGTCCCTCGAACGGCTCGCGCACGCGCAACGGCAGCCTCGCCAACTACTCGCCCCGGCGCATTAACTCCGCGGCTGGACAAGCGACGTTTCTGGCAGGAACAGCTGGCAACGTTTCGCCTTCGCCAAAACGACCACACCAAAAAAGGTACACCACGTCGTTCAAATTCGTATCCTTTTTCCCTTTTTCCTCTTTCTCTATCTCTTGCAACAGGGACCGGGAAGGGGGATACCCCCAAAGGGATCCTTCCCCGTGAAGGAACTAGGCTCCGAGCCTCCTTACTGATCAGGGGTTCGAAGGCTGGCCCCCCGAAGGGTTCAACAGCCGCCCCAGATCGCGTGGGCCCGACACCCACTACTGGTCAGGGGTTCGAAGGTCGGCCTCCCGAAAGGTTCCACGACCGCCTCAGGCTACTCGGGCTCCGCGCCCATTACTGATCAGGGGTTCGAAGGCTGGCCCTCCGAAGGGTTCACAGTCGCCTCAGACACAGAGCGAGGGATGACCAGGGGTACGTTCGATACATAACCAAGGCTCGGGCTGCGCTCCCGAGGTACCCTAGGACATTTCCGAGACCAGCGGGAACGATCCTGTAACGGAATCCCATCGGAGGGAGGCAACGAGCCCTCGGACCCCGTCGCCAGGGGACCGGGTCCGGCAGATCACCCGCAGGTACTTTTGGGCGTGCCTCCGGGCCCCTAGCCGACCCCCAACGAACGGGGCACGGACGTCCACTCGATTACCCGATCGCAGCTCACCGGAGACACCATGTTCGGTGCCCATCGAGGGTAACATGGCGCTCTCCCCCCTCCTCCTTGCGGAAAGGCGACGTAGGGGCGTATATAAAAAAGCCGAGTCTGTCCCTGATCGCCCTCTCGCCCTGTGCGGAGGCTCGGGGGCTGCTCTCGCAAAACCGGCTCCGGCCAAACCGTTGACAGCGTCAACATACCAGCCCGAGAACTTGGGTCCCGACAGTGCACCCGGGCTACGGCCTGTTCGCATGAGGGAACCACCAGACCGGCCGAGGCATTACGCAAGGCATTAAGACCTCGAAGGAGTGAAACCACTCCTCCGAGGCCTCGGGGGCTACACCCGGCGGGTGCGCTCGCGCGCACCCACCGGAATAAAGTGCAACCGAGAAAGGCTGGTCCCCTTGCAAAAAAGTGCGACGAAAACCTCCAAGCGAGTGCTAACACTCCCTTCGAGGCTCGGGGGCTACTGTCGGGGACCATAATTAGGGGTACCCTCAAGACGCCTAATTCTCAGCTGGTAACCCCCATCAGCATAAAGCTGCAGAGGCCTGATGGGTTTGATTAAGTCAGGGATCAGTCCATACGAGTGACTCGATCACGCCACGCCCGAGCCTAGCCTCGGGCAAGGGCAGCCGACCCTGAGGTATTTCCGTCTCGCCCGGGGCCCCCTTTTTACGGCAGACGCATCTCCGGCTCGCCCGAGGCCTTGCCTTCGTTAAGAAGCAACCCTGACTAAATCACTGCGCCGACCGACCAAGTCACTGGGGCATTTAACGCAAAGAGTGAGACCGACGGGCGATAGGGCTTTGCCAAAGGAGCCACAGGAGGCTCCGCCCGACCCAGGGCTCGGACTCGGGCTAAGGCCCCGGAAGACGGCGAACTCCGCTCCGCCCGACCCAGGGCTCGGACTCGGGCTAAGGCCCTGGAAGACGGCGAACTCCGCTCCGCCCGACCCAGGGCTCGGACTCGGGCTAAGGCCCCGGAAGACGGCGAACTCCGCTCCGCCCGACCCAGGGCTCGGACTCGGGCTAAGGCCCCGGAAGACGGCGAACTCCGCTCCGCCCGACCCAGGGCTCGGACTCGGGCTAAGGCCCCGAAAGACGACGAACTCCGCTCCGCCCGACCCAGGGCTCGGACTCGGGCTAAGGCCCCGGAAGACGACGAACTCCGCTCCGCCCGACCCAGGGCTCGGACTCCGCCCCGGCCTCTGCCGAACAACCTCCGCCTCGCCCGACCCCGGGGCTCGGGCTTGGCCTCTACCATGCAGGACGGACTCGACTTCGGCTTCGGAGGAGCCTCCATGTCACCCGACCTAGGACACAAGTCCGCCACGACAGCAGGAAGCGCCATCATCACCCTGCCCCAAGCCGACTCGGGCCGCAGAGAACAAGACCGGTGTCCCATCTGGCCAGCTCCGCCAGATAGGCAATGATGGCGCCCCGCTAGGTCCATGACGACGGCGGCTCCCAGCTCCCTTACGAAAGCAGGGGGACGTCAGCAAGGGCCCAACCACTTCGACAGCTGTCCCTCCGCCAGGCTCCGTTGCTTCTCCGACAGCCACGACGCCACACCATCTGGGCGCCAAGATCTCTCCGGCTGCCACCTTGGCATGTACTTAGGGCACTAGCTCTCCCTCGCTAGACACGTAGCACCTTGCTACACCCCCATTTGTACACCTGGATCCTCTCCTTACACCTATAAAAGGAAGGACCAGGGCCTTCTTAGAGAAGGTTGGCCTCGCGGGAACGAGGGCAGGGGCAGGCGCTCTCTTGGGGCCGCTCGCTCCCCTCACCCGCGCAGACGCTTGTAACCCCCTACTGCAAGCGCACCCGACCTGGGCGCGGGGCGAACACGAAGGCCGCGGGATCCCCGACAGCTGTCCCTCGTCACGACCCGGCTCCGGCCGCCTCGCTCTCTCCCCCCTTCGCGCTCCGCCCACGCGCTCGACCCATCTGGGCTGGGGCACGCGGCACACTCACTCGTCGGCTCGGGGACCCCCCGGTCTCGAAACGCCGACACAATTGTTGTGCTGCAAACAGGGGCTTTTGAGTTTCTGAACACCAAAGAAGCCCGAACTTTTGTTCAATAACGCAGATCCATTCATCCGCTTCCAAAGGGTCTTCTGCCTTGACAAACAATGGGGGTCGTGTCTCGGAGAAGTCCAGATACGATGTTTCGTGGGGTCCCTGTGGATACGCCCGCTCGCCTTGTTATTGCATTTGTTGATCCACCATCTCCCACAGGAAACGAGTATTGTCTGTTGTAGTGTTAACCAAGGCAGCGATGGCCTCGGCTAAGGTCGGAGGTATTGGGGGTGGATTTGGGGTCGCTTCCCTCCCACGGGAGGTTCCTGCCCCATCCTGCGTGCGGGTCTTGGAAGGCATCTGAGGCAAAACATTTGGAAATTATAATATGCCAAAGCAAACCATCCATTTTACATTACCAAAAAGAGTAATGATACAGACTCGTATTTACAACAGGATTACACTACCTATTACACATACTACTGCTATACTATATTATTCTAGCTTCTTGTCGCTTCGGGTAGCTTCACTATCGAGCGTCGGAGACCATTTGTCTACCAGCTTCATGGAGGGAGGAGGCCTGAAAAGGTCTAGTTCACCACTAAATGCTTCTCCTGCAACTCCAGAAGGTCCGGCTTCTATCCCGATAGGATCCGCAGGTACAGTAGGGTGTAGTTGCGAATACAATACATGAACTTCTTCATGTAAGGTATTACAATAAACCTGCAAGTTATCCACGGCTGTGCTAAGCTCCTCCACACGGGCTCGAGCTCTAGCTTCCTTGGCCCATGCAAGTGAACGAGAGTTAATCGCCCAATCGAATGCTAGATCCCATTCCGCAAGCTGGTCTTGTAGGTGGTGGATGTCTGCTCTTAATTCATTTATTCTTTCACCATCCGCAACCCATCTATTGTTCCTATGACGGAGTTCTGATTGAAGCTGATCAACTTGAGCTTCCAGATCCCCGATTGGATCGTTACTACCACTGCTACTATCTTCATGTCGTGGGGCAAGTTGATGACGGGGTACACCAATCGGTCCGGTAGACTTGCGCGCGGTCTTTCTTATGCGCGGCGACATTTTTCTAAGGGGGAAAACTTATTAGCATAGTTTTTAGCATGATGCATGTGTAATTACAGAATCAACCTTGGTTGATTCAACCTTCTATACGTCGCACTCAATTATCTGGTCTTTAAAGTAAGTGCTTTAGAAATTAGGTAAGAGAGGAAGAAATTTTTAGAGATAAGTTCTTGAAAATTCTTATTGAAAATGTCTCATAACATCTGCAGAGATGGGCTTCGCTCTGATACCAGTTGTGACGGAACCTCCCAAGTCATTAGGCCCACCTATAGTTCTCCTTGTTCAACGGACCTCAGACAACCCTACAGGTGTTCCTAAATCACTTGACAAGTTCGGTATCTGCTTTTCTTACCTTCCCAAGAGCGTTTCACCCATCACACAGACATTACAAAACATCGGAGATGCGGAAATGCGGAAGCAATTTACAATAACTTACCATATATTAAAGTAGGAGAGAGTTAAAAATTACAGACCAGGAGCAAATATACTAGTGCTGAGTAGTAATATTACAAACCATGGGAGGCAAAAACTTCTCCCGAATAAGTAGTAAAAAGTTTTCTTAATGGAGGGACCTTCCCTCCCGCAGCTTTAGTCTTGGTTCTCTTCCTTTGGTACCACCTTCGAACAGAAGCAACAAAAATTTGTCGCTTCCTCACCTAAAACAACATGGGACAAAGCCCTAAGTACGAAGTGTACTTTCGCAAGACTTACCCGACAAAATAAAAGACTCTCAAGGATATGCTGGCCTTTTGGGAATCAAGGTAAGGCTTATCAATAATCAATGACTCTGTTTGCAGAAATGCTTACTAATAGTGGATCCTTAAAAAGTCCAGTTTTATTTGTCAGGTTAAGTAAGATTACCTATGACTAGAGTTCTTTCTACCCTAGTTCAATCACTTGACCTGCACTAGCCAATTTCTTATCAACCCTTCATCTTTACTGGATTTCTACGTATAAGTCAGTGACCAAGTCTTCATAACCGCGAAGTTACGGTGATCCGAATCGATTATACTCAGCTGAGGATCTCCAATCACACGACATATGTAGCACTTAACCATTGCATATGTCAACTCGCCACCGGGGTTCTTAAGACCAGATTAGGTTCACGCCAACCGAGAGCACAGATACACCACCGTCTAGCCTCTTGCCACGGAGGATACACGCTACTCTCGCCATCTCTCCACTCCCATTGTGTGGTATCTTATTCTGGTATTAGTCTGCCCGAGGCAAAGCTTACCCATGACGAGGCATGTGACCAGTTAAAGGGTCCTCGGTTAGCAGGCCTACATTGACACGGTCCTTAATCGACTCAGACGGAGACACTACACCGAGACTCACTCTTCTCGTGCAAGTCACCCGTCCAGTCTCAGCTTTATCATTTCAAACCCAAAAGCTTGGTACTTGGCAGAGGTACATCTTTTCCGATGTTGAACCCATCATGGCCACGATGGATCCACCATCAAATTTTTATTTTGAAAACCATACCATCCACTTTGCCACGTCATATTTTGTGAAAGAAAAACATTTTGTTTTTCTAAAGCAGTGCTAAGCATTAGGAAAACCTTTTATAAAATAGGGGTCAGGAGAAATAATCCAAGAAAGGAAATGTAGGAATGGGTTTAGCACACAACTCCTATCACTTAATGCATCAAACAAGTGAGAGAGATTTTAAAAGTAACAAGGGATGTGGCAAATGCACCAGGGCTTGCCTTGTTTTACTTATGAATCAGGCTCCGATCCGCAGATATCAAAATAAAAGCAGTTGCCTGCCTGATGTTCCTCAAGTGGTGGTGATGAAGTCCTCGCTTCTTCGACTTCTACTTTTTCTTCATTTTCTAATATAGCCAATTATAATAATGAATGCTCATGTAATGCTCATGAAGATGCAAAGATAATAGAATTTTATTATCTAAGGTTTGGAATACAACTTTCCTTCACGGTTCTCCGAAAACTTAGGGTTTCCGGAGTCAACAGTGAAGTTCATAGAGCAGGGGGGTAGGGGTTTTGGGTTCTAGGTATCAAACAAGGTCCAAATCATACCACACTCTACCCAGGGCTTCTAAATATTATTTAAAGTTTTATCTAAAAATTTATTGAATTTTGGATTTATAATTTATTTTCAAAAAACCAGAAGCATGGGCTTAGGCTGTTTTAAATACTCTATAATTTCCCTTTTGAACTAAAAATCATGAACTATTTTTATTAAATTCTATAGAAAATTAGGAACCTGGCAAAATTGGTCTGGCATTTTTACCATTTTACTACAATTTTCTAAAATTGTTTTAGTTCTGGTAGAAAAGGAAAAAGAAAAGAAATGAATAGTTCTGGACCGAAACCGGCCCAGGTCGGCCCAACTACGGGTGAAAACGTGCCTACGCGCGCGCCTGCGCAGTCGACTTTGCAGAAAGGTCCCTGGCCTTTGGCATAACCCGAAAGAGTCCAAGGCATTATTCAAAACAGTCACTAACATCGTGCAAAAAGGTCCCTCACGTTCTATTCCTTCGCTAATCGAGTCCTTGACGGCAAATGGCGTCGCGCAGAGCTCCGACGAGCACGTGTACCGGCCAATATACTCAAAGACTAGTGCCCTAGCTTAGCCAAGACCGAATTCAAGATCTGAGCATTTCCACTTACTCAATTTCATGAACGGCTACCCAAATGGTCCTTGCCACGGTGACAGTGCGGACAATCAAAGGAACAACATGTTCCCGATGATCCATGGCGGTATAGTTCAATCAGAGGGGTCGAGGAGTTTGAGGAGAACTTAGGGATGCTAGAACAATTGACCAGAGCGCTCGAACGAACCTGGAATAAGCTGGCCATGGTGAGAACTCTTTTACGATGGCGGAGAACTGATTTGGGGAGAATCCAAAATTGGAGCTCTCTGGTGGAGGATTTGAGGTGCGGGTGGGTGCGCTAGCTGCTGGATTACTTGACAGAGCTGAGGGCATGCTCAATTTATAGAGCCCGCGAGCGGTGGTCGTGAATTTGGGCGACGACGCGGCGGTCGGAGAGAGGGGAGATTACTGGCATAGTGGATTCGTGTCCTCCGTCATGGCGAAGTCACCGGCGATGAGTAACTATCGCAAGCCGAGCTACTGCGACATGGTAAAGTGCTTAGCACGTGGTGCACGGCCGTGATCGGCCAACGACTGCGAGGTCTTATCCTGGTCAGTCGATGAGCGAGGGGTACGGGGAACCTAGCCGTGGCCGGACCCAAGTTCACCGTTATCCACAAGTCACAACGCACGAATCACGGCAGCCGTTGTGAATCGCGGCGTAGAGATCATCGCGAGGGGGTGAACCTGAGATTCTTCTTCAGTTACTGTACCATGGCATTGTTCTTCAGTTGACCTGACAGAGCAACTTGAAGCTGGATTTTCTCCTAAATTCATGTGACAACACACCCAATGCCTTGTAGCAAAGTTGTAGTCCCACAAACCATCTTTATCTTTGCCATAGCATTACTGGTCAAATTCTCACTGGATCATGGTCGAAATGGCTCTCAAACCTGGTTCTAGGCCACTGTCACTCTGAATTTCAGATTCCAAGTAGTCTGACAGTCCAACTTCAGGCTCATTTATCTTAGAATTCTTCATGGTACCAAGGCATGATTTCTTTAGCAAAGTTATTCTCCTACCATAGATCTACAAAGTTGATGTGGTGACCAAGGGCAAAAACCTTATGACTTGGAAGATATAGGGCTCCAAAGTTGAGCTAATTACAGTGATTTCAGACTTAGCCATTAGGGTTCAAGTGTGGCTATTTTGCAAATTAGTCCAAAACTCAGGGTTTAACTTGCAAATCCACTTATTTGTGAACCATATGACTTAAGATGTCTTACTTTCATGATTTTTGCACTTTAGCCCAAAAGTGCACTAATTTTGCACTTAGCCCCCTAGGGTTTAGGTTTAGGGCTTTATAGGGTTCTTTTTGGAGTTTTTGATACTTCTAGGGTTTGGATATCCCATAAGTCTATTCAAGGTGACATTTTATGATCTTCTCTAATAAGATTTGAAGTTTCCTTTTGTTTAAGCCTTGCTTGCTCTATTGCACCCAATCTAGGGTTGAGTTCCCTACTCTAGGGTTTTGTTTACAAAATGTCATCTCAATACAACTTGTTTGAAATTTTTGCCTAGTGAATGCACTCTGGGTGTAACAAACACATGAAATGCCAATGCTTATGATGTTATGTTTAAGTTTTAGTAACAGTAACACCAGGGGTGTTACAGTAAATATAGACACCAACTGATATTAGATACTAATTTGAGAATACATCAATTAAGATAAATACCAATTGAAAAATACTATTTAAAACTTCATTTCGAAAATTTTGAAATGGTGGTGGTGTGGTCCTTTTGCTTTGGGCTTAATATTTTCTCCCCTTTGACATGAATCGCCAAAAACGGAGACTTTGGGAGCCCTCTAATAGCTTCTCCCCCGTTGGTAAAAATATGAGTGAAATGTTATACCAATTGAGAGATATACGAGTAATGGCAAAGGGTAAGTGATACCATCAGAGTTGGAGTGGAAGCCTTGTTTTGCCGAATACTCCATTTCCCTTTCAATCTAAGACTAATCATAGAAATATACTTGAAAGTACATTAATCTTAGCCTTGGCACATAAAGAATAAGAAATATGCATTTGTGCCAAATGAAAGAGACATGATCAAAGGTATATAAATGAGCTATGTGTGCAATGTTTCAATCAAAAATCCGAGAATCAAGTATATTTAGTTCATTCCTAAGTTTGCTAAAGGTTTTCTCATCTAGTGGCTTGGTAAAGATATCGGCTAGTTGGTTTTGGGTATTAACATAGGCAATTTCGATATCCCCCTTTTGTTGGTGATCTCTCAGAAAGTGATACCAAATATCTATGTGCTTAGTGCTGCTGTGCTGAACGGGATTATCCGCCATGCGGATTGCACTCTCATTATCACATAGGAGAGGGACTTTACTCAATTTGTAGCCATAGTCCCTAAGGGTCTGCCTCATCCAAAGTAATTGCGCACAACAATGGCAAGCGACAATGTACTCGGCTTTGGTGGTGGATAGAACTACTGAGTTTTGTTTCTTTGAAGCCCATGACACCAGAGATCTTCCCAGAAACTGACAAGTCCCTGATGTGCTCTTTCTATCAATTTTGCACCCTGCCGAATCGGCATCGGAATATCCTATTAAATGAAAAGTAGATCCCTTGGGCTACCAAAGCCCAACCTTAGGAGTGTAAACTAAGTATCTCATGATTCTCTTCATGGCCCTAAGGTGAATTTCCTTAGGATTTGCCTGAAATCTTGCATACATGCATACAGAAAGCATAATATCTGGTCGAGATGCGCATAAATAGAGTAAAGATCCTATCATCGATTGGTATACCTTTTGATCTACAGTTTTACCTCTCATGTCGAGGTCGAGATGCCCATTGGTTCCCATGGGTGTCTTGATGGGTTTGCCATCCTTCATTCCAAATTTTTTAAGTATGTCTTGAATGTACTTTGTTTGGCTGATGAAGGCGCCATCTTGGAGTTGCTTGATTTAAAATCCTAGGAAATACTTCCACTCCCCCATCATAGACATCTCGAATTTTTGTATCATGATCCCTCTAAACTCTTCACAAGTTGACTTGTTAGTAGACCCAAATATAATATCATCAACACAAATATGGCATACAAACAAGTCTTTTGCAACAGTTTTAGTAAAGAGAGTAGGATCGGCTTTACCGACTTTGAAGCCATTAGTGATAAGAAAATCTCGCAGGCATTCATACCATGCTCTTGGGGCTTGCTTGAGCCGATAAAGCGCCTTTGAGAGTTTATACACATGGTTAGGGTACTCACTATCTTCAAAGCCGGAAGGTTGCTCAACATAGACCTCTTCCTTGATAGGGCCATTGAGGAAGGCACTTTTCATGTCCACTTGATAAAGCTTAAAGACATGGTAAGTAGCATAGGCAAGTAATATGCGAATTGACTCAAGCCTAGCTACAGTTGCATAAGTTTCATCAAAGTCCAAACCTTTGACTTGTGAGTAACCTTTCGCCACAAGTTAGGCTTTGTTCCTTGTCACCACACCATTCTCATCTTGCTTGTTGTGGAATACCCATTTGGTACCTACAACATTTTGATTAGGACGTGGAACTAAATGTCATACCTCATTCCTCGTGAAGTTGTTGAGCTCCTCTTGCATTGCCATCACCTAATCTGGATCTCTTAGTGCATCATCTATCATGTAAGGCTCAATAGAGGAAACAAAAGAGTAATGTCCATAGAAATGAGCAACTTGAGATCTAGTGGTTACCCCCTTATGAATGTCACCAATTATGGAGTTGACGGGGTGATCTCGTTGAATTGCTTGGTGGACTCTTGGGTGTGGCGGTCTTTGACCCTGTATTTCCTGATCATCTTCCTTGTCTTCATTATCTTTATCTCCCCCTTGATCATTGTCCTCCTCTTGAGGTGGCTCATCCTCTTGATCTTCATCCTCATTTTCTTGAGCCTTATCCTCATCTTGAGTGGGTGGAGACGCTTGCATAGAAGATGATGATTGATCTTGTGCTTGTGTGGGCTCTTCGGATTCCTTAGGACACACATCCCCAATGGACATATTCCTTAGCGCGATGCACGGAGCCTCTTCATCATCTAATTCATCATGATCAACTTGCTCCTCTTGGGAGCCATTAGTCTCATCAAACACAATGTCACAAGAAACTTCAACTAATCCAGTGGACTTGTTGAAGACTCTATATGCCCTTGTGTTTGAGTCATAACCAAGTAAAAAACCTTCTACTGCCTTAGGAGCAAATTTAGATTTTCTACCTCTTTTAATAATAATAAAGCATTTACTCCCAAAGACTCTAAAATATGAAATATTGGGATTTTTACCAGTGAGGAGTTCATATGATGTCTTCTTGAGGATTCGGTGAAGATATAACCGGTTGATGGAGTAGCAGGCGGTGTTAATCGCCTCGGCCCAAAACTGGTCCGGTGTCTTGTACTCATCAAGCATGGTCCTTGCCATGTCCAGTAGAGTTCTATTCTTCCTCTCCACTACACCATTTTGTTGAGGTGTGTAGGGAGAAGAGAACTCATGTTTGATGCCCTCCTCCTCAAGAAATCCTTCAATTTGAGAATTCTTGAACTCCGTCCCATTATCGCTTCTTATCTTTTTTATCCTTAATCTGAACTCGTTTTGAGCCCGTCTTAAGAATCCTTTTAAGGTATCTTGGGTTTGAGATTTTTCCTACAAAAAGAACACCCATGTGAAGCGAGAATAATCATCCACAATAACTAGACAGTACTTACTCCCGTCGATACTTATGTAAGCGATTGGGCTGAATAGATCCATGTGGAGCAACTCGAGTGGCATGTCCATCATCATTATGTTCTTGTGTGGATGATGAGCTCCAACTTGCTTCCCTGCTTGGCATGCGCTACAAATCATGTCTTTCTCAAAATGAACATTTGTTAGTCCTAAAATTTGCTCTCCCTTTAGAAGTTTGTGAAGATTCTTCATCCCAACATGGGCAAGTCGGCGATGCTAGAGCTAACCCATATTAGTCTTAGCAATTAAGCAAGTGTCAAGTTCAGCTTGGTTATAATTAAAATCAACTAAATATAGCTGACCCTCTAACACTCCTTTAAATGCTATTGAATCATCACTTCTTCTAAAGACAGTAACACCTACATCAGTGAATAGACAGTTGTAGCCCATTTTGCATAATTGAGAAACGGAAAGCAAATTGTAATCTAAGGAATCTACAAGAAAAACATTGGAAATGGAATGGTCAGGTGATATAGCAATTTTACCCAATCCTTTGACCAAACCTTGATTTACATCCCCGAATGTGATAGCTCGTTGGGGATCATCGTTTTTCTCATAGGAGGAAAACATTCTCTTCTCCCCTGTCATGTGGTTTGTGCACCCGCTATCGATTATCCAACTTGAACCACCGGATGCATAAACCTACAAAACAATTTTAGGACTTGTTCTTAGGTACCCAAACAATCTTGGGTCCTCGGACGTTAGAAACAAGCACCTTGGGTATCCAAACACAAGTCTTTGAACTCTTGTGTTTGCCCCCAACATATTTGGCAACTACTTTGCCTGATTTGTTAGTTAAAACATATGATGCATTAAAAGTCTTAAATGAAACATTGTGCTTATTTGATGCAGCAGGAATTTTATTTCTAGGAATTTTAACATGTGTGGTATGACTAGAGCTAGAAGCCTCATTTTTATACATAAATGCATGGTGAGAAACAATGTGAGGTTTTCTAGCATGATTCTTCCTAATTTTGTGCTCAGGATAGTTAGCAGGATATAAAATGTAGCCTTCACTATCCTGAACCATGGGAGCCTTGCCCTTAACAAAATTAGACAATCTTTTAGGGGCATTAAACTTGACATTGCTCCCCTGTTGGAAACCAATGTCATGCTTAATGCCAGGGCGTCTCCCGTTATAGAGCATGCTACGAGCAAATTTAAAATTTTCATTTTCGAGCTCATGCTCCGCAATTTTAGCAGTTAATTTAGCTATATGATCATTTTGTTGTTTAATCATGGCAAGGTGATCATCCATAGCTTCTACATTAACATCTCTACATCTACTACAAATAGAAACATGCTCAACAGTAGATGTAGAAGGTTTGCAAGTAGTTAATTCTTCTATCTTAGATTTTAATCTAGTATTCTCATCTCTAAGACAGGAAATAGAATCATTGCAAACGTTCAACTTTTCAATCTTAGAAATTAAATTAGCATTCTCAGTTCTAAGACTAGAAATTGAATCATGACAAATGCTAAGCTCCTTAGTTAAGTTTTCACATTTTTCTACTTCCTGAGCATAAGCATTTTTCAGTTTAACAAATTTTTTTGTTTTCTTTAATGAGGAGGTCCTCTTGGCTATCCAGGAGTTCATCCTTCTCATTAATGGCTTCAATTAATTCATTTAATTTTTTCTTTTGGTCCATGCTAAGGTTGGCAAAGAGAGACATTAAATTATCTTCACTATCACTAGAGCTACCCTCATCACTAGATGTTGTATATTTGGGGGTGGCTCTAGAGTGTACCTTCTTCTTTTTGTCGTACTTACCATGAGACACTTGTGGCCAACGTTGGGGAAGAGGAGGCCTTTGTTGACGGCGATGTTGGCGGCGTCCTCGTCGGAGGAGGAGTCGGTGGAGCTCTCATCGGAGTCCCATTGCCGACATATGTGGGCATCGCCGTCCTTCTTCCTATAGTATTTCTTCTCCTTCTTCTTCCCTCTCTTGTCGTCGCCCGTATCACTTCCACTAGATATTGGACATTTTGCTATGAAATGACCGGACTTACCACACCGGTAGCACACCTTCTTGGAGCGGGACTTGTATTATTTCCCCCTCCTTTGTTTGAGGATTTGGCAGAAGCCCTTGATGATGAGCGACATTTCCTCGTTGTCGAGCTTGGAGGCGTTGATTGGAAGCCTACTTGATGTAGACTCCTCCTTCTTCTCTTTCGTCGCTTTGAATGCGAATGGTTGCACCTCGGGTGTGGAGGTGGCGCCTTGCTCCAAGTTGACAATGTGTTTGGAGTCTTTGATCATAAGTTCAAATCTCACAAACTTGCCATTCACTTCCTCGGGAGACATTAGTTTATATCTAGGATCCCCACGAATTAATTGCACTTGACTAGGATTGCGTAAAACAAGGAATCTTAGAATAACCTTGATCATTTCATGGTCATCCCATTTGGTGCTCCTGAGGTTGCACACTTAGTTCACCATTATCTTTAGCCGGTTGTACATTACTTGCGGCTCTTCTCCCTTGTTGAGGAGGAATCAACCGAGTTCTCCCTCGATTGTTTTGCGCTTGGTGATCTTGGTCACCTCGTCCCCTTCGTGCGTGGTCTAGAGAACGTCCCAAACTTCTTTGGTGTTCTTTAACCCTTGCACCTTGTTATACTCCTCTCGACACAAGGAGGCGAGGAGTATAGACGTGGCTTGAGAGTTGAAGTGCCTAATTTAGGCGGCCTCGTCCGAGTCATAGTCTTTGTCCCCGACTTGAGGTACTTGCGCTCCATACTCAACAATATCCCAAATACTTTCGTGGAGTGAGGTTAGATGGTGCCTCATTTTATTACTCCACATATAATAATCTTCGCCATCGAAATATGGTGGTTTGCCTAGGGGTACGGAAAGTAATGGAGCGCGCTTTGAAATACGGGGATAGCGTAGGGGCATCTTACTATACTTCTTGGGCTCATGGCGCTTAGAAGCGATGGATGCTCGGAGCTTGAGGTGGAGGGTGACGAAGAATAGGTCTCGTAGTAGACCACCTTCTTCATCTTCTTTTTCTTGTCACCTCTCCGATGCGACTTGATGGAGGAAGAGGACTCCTCCTTGTGTTTGTTGCCGAACTCCCTTGAGAGAGTCTCCCCGAGCTTGCGGCCTTTTTGCCGGTCATGATCTCCCTCTTGGCGTGATCTTCAGACATCACTTCGAGTTGGTTAGACTCTTAATGAAGCACTGTCTTTAATAGCAATTGAAAGTCGCCTAGAGGGGGTGAATAGGCATAACCGGAAATTTAAAACTTTAAACACACACTACAAGCCGGAGTTAGCGTTAGAATTAAATTCAAGTCCGAAGAGAGGGGAAAACAAATCAAACAAGAACCAAGGCGAGTGAACACGATGATTTGTTTTACCGAGGTTCGGTTCCAAAGAACCTAGTCCCCGTTGAGGAGGTCACAAAGACCGGGTCTATTTCAACCCTTTCTCTCTCTCAAATGGTCACTTAGACCGAGTGAGCCTTCTTCCTTAATCTCACGGGTCACTAAGACCCCGCAAGGACCACCACACACTTGGTGTCTCTTGCTTCACTTATAAAGGACTTGAGAATAAGAATGGAAAAGAAAAGGCCAAGCCAAGCAACAAGAGCAACAAAAGAACATGAAAACACCCTCTCTCAAGTCCCTAATGGAATTGAGTTGATTTGGAGGCTTAGAGAGGATTCAATCTATTTGATGTGTCTTGGAGTGGAGTCTTTTGCTCTTGTATTGAATGAGATGTTTGGAATTCTTGGATGGATATGAATGAGGTGGTTGGGGGGTATTTATAGCCCCCAACCACTTCCATAGCCGTTGGGGAGGCTGCTGGAGATGGGCGCACTGGACAGTCCGGTGCACCACCAGACAGGCACTGTTCCTTGTCCGGTGTGCCGCCACATCACCCAACCATTAGGGTTCGAAGCTGGTCGACCGTTGGAGGCTTTGTCCTCTTGCGGCACCGGACAGTCCGGTGCCCATCTGACTTCGTTGCTCTAACTTCTGCGCGGTACTGTGCTGCACTGTTCCTTCTGTCAGAGTCGACCGTTGGCGCATATAGCCGTTGCTCCGCTGGCTCACCGGACAGTCCGGTGGCACATCGTATAGTTCGGTGAATTATAGCGGAGCGCGCCTTCGTTTTCCCGAGAGTGGCTGGTTGACATTTGTATGGTCCTGGTGCACCGGACACTGTCCGGTGGCACACCGGACAGTCCGGTGCGCCATTCTTCAGCAGACTCAAGTCCTTTTGCTCCTCTAAATTTGTGTCCCTAACTTGATTGTTTTATTGGTTTGTGTTGAATCTTATGCACCTCTAATACATGAATTCTAGACAAACTAGTTAGTCCATATGTTTGTGTTGGACATTCAATCCACCAAAATTAATTATAGGAAATGGTTAACCCATTTTCCCTTTCAAGTTTGAATGTGTCATCACAATAATTCTTAAGAGATTAGATATCATGGGATGGCACGGTCGTTACTCATAGTAGGGATCTGAGCTGAAGGTGGGAGAGACACCATATCGTTCTCTCCTTGCTTGACAATCATCTCATGTTGATCTATCTTGATGTACGCCAGATACTTTTCCCCTTTGCCTCCTCGAGCTCTTAAGTTTATCATCGCTAGAATTCCTCGTCTAGCTTCTCCATATAGCCTTCAAATTCCTTCCACTCATTGGTCGACAATCATTTATTTTCAGCCTTATGTTGTTGTTTGGGGAAATGTTGTTGAGATCTTTAGAATTGGCCATACATAGCATTCGATCTTTGTAAGTATATATCCTTCGTTACTAGCGGAGTCACCAAAAAGTGTGTTGGCGCCTTTTTGGGCCAAACACCAATGATCCCTAGATCCTGCTCTGTCACATCCGGATTTAAGGCCAGACCCGAGTGCGCCTCAAATGTCTGATAGGATCAAGTCTCACACATATGATACTAGTAAAGAAATCAATGTCATATCTTTATTACATAATAGGGGTTCTGCACAAAATTGCTAAATAATTACATCATGTGATGGCAACGATCCTCCACAACCATAGTTGATTGGGAGACGGTGGCCTAGACCTCTTACGAACTCATCGCGACATCCTTCATGCTCCTTATCTTGCGATACCTGTCCTTGACCTAGTGGTGAGTACAGCAAGGGTGAGCTCACATACGTTCATCACTCAACAAGTTGTGGGGAATAATGTGCATGAGCTCGGTTGAGTGTTGCTTTTAACAAGTTGGTCAAAATTGTATTAGCAGTTACTAAGTATAAGTAGATGTCAATCCAATTAAATAATTTATCACAATTGATAATAAATCCCACAATGTAGTGTAAATGATAGATTAAATTTCATTCCATAAGTTAACCATGTGAGGGACCGAGTCACTCATGACCATGAGCTTGGCTAATATACCAGTTTTACACTCTGCAGAGGTTGCACATCTTTACCCACAAGTCGTGTTCCCTTTTCGCTTGAGGTTGTACGGACCCTTAAACACTTCCAAGGTGAGTTGGCGAGGGTACACTACGAGGCCTTTACAAAGTTCCACTAGCTTTAGAAAACCCGCTACGGTTTCTTGAGGGAGCGATATAGGAATCCCTCGTCCGAAAAGCCATCACATCATGATCGACCCAAGAACCTCCCTATACTGGCAGCTCCTCTACCGCCCTTGCCCCTTTTGGGTAAGGTAATCCTCCACTAGCTTTCCTAATTAGTCAGCCAAGGGCGTCCCATACCACCCTTATGGTAGCACAGTTTTCACGGGTGGTCACTCTATATTTCGATTAACAAAATAATCTTATCATGAACAATAAATAATCCAACAATAGTGATAAGGCATGATCATAATTCAGATTTAACATTATTCACAAAACCAGGGAGAGCATGGCAAGACTACCCAATAATTCATTTGTTTGCAAGGTGTGGTGTAAACAAAGCTAGGGTAGCCTATTATGTCTGATCAAATTAACCTAAGCATGTCACAGTGATTAACATGAACATTATTAGGTAAAGAAGAGTGATCAAGGGCACAACTTGCCTTTTTGGTACAAACTCCATGTACTTCTGCGATTTGGTTCTCAGATTTCTCGTGACCTCACCTCTACTCGTAGCAATACATAAAAATAAACAAATAATGAATATAATAACATTATACCAAAACATGAGAACAAATCGTGTAAGAATATTCTACGTGCTGCTACGAGACCGTAGGTTCAAGAACCACTAAAATTGAAGTTACCGTTAAAAAGATATGATTTTCCAAAAGTTTACATGGTTAAATAATAAAACTAAGTTCTTTTGATCATGTGAGAAAGACATTCAAGATAAACAACTAATTCAAAATATAACTTGTTTAGAAGTACTATTTTAATATAGTTATGGATGAAAACATTAACTTTTAATTAGAAAATTAAATCTAATGAGCATAAGTTAAACCATCATTTAATTATCTCTGAAAACATGATAAAATAATGTTGTTTAATGTGTAGATAATTTTTATAGGAAGCTAATACAACTTGAACGGGTTAAATCAGAGTTAAAGCGAATTAGTTATGGCTTTTCTAAGTTTTGAGAACTATTTTCCACTAACAATCATTTTCCTGATTTAATTTATTCATTGTATCTTATATACGAACGACGAGTATGATAATCAGGAAATGTAGGGTGGTTTGCATAAATTTTTAGACTAATATGCAATAATCTTTACATTACTATGGACTGTGGATTGGTTATGAAATACCCCATGGACTCTTTAGCAACACGGCTCGGCTCGGCGAAGGGGTATATGTGATCCCTGACCATCCGATCTGATTTCGAGAGCCTAGATTAGATCGAGATGCTTTACGAATCAGTACACACTATCAACCATCGGATCATCAATCAACAGCCGAGAATCCTCCACGCTTGCAAAATGTACTGGCCCTTGGATCAAGGATCCACGATCACAGTTTATCTAAACGAAGAATTATGTTTTCGGTCTAATCTTGGCCACTACATTTTGATCTAATGGTTTATGAGTGTCTTCCCTCGCCTGACTGAGTAGTGCGGCGGCGAGCCCACCGTAGAAATCGTAGCCACGCGCATCCCCGCACCGACTCTAGATCCCCAAAGTTCTGCACGATGAATATGTCCGGGTGAATCCCATGGGGGATCATTTACCGGTGATAGGCACCTAGACAGGGCTGACCACAGCGTTTCGTGGTGCTGCGACGGTGTCACAACAGCGAGCAGGTGCACTGGATGAACTATCGAGCGGATTCAATCTTGGACAAGTCTTGTTCGTAGAGGAGAGCAAGGTGGATTTGACAGTGGCTCCCTTATCTTGGATTATGGTGTGCAGAGACCTGGCGCCGATAGGTGGTGGCTCTACCATGACACTCGGCTCTGGTGCACGGATGCCCCTTACTCCGAAGGATCCCGAGCCTGTCCATGCACGCGAACATGTTCTAGTTGATCTTGCGACGCTCTCAAACCACTCACTGAGGCTGGAGAATCATCCTTGGGGTAGATCAATGGCGGCAGCCTATTCTCTCTCTTGGTTTGGAAATGGAGCGGCGGGAGACCTCGAGTTACCTCGGCTCGGCACTAGATACAGCTTGACTACCGAGATCGATGGACGAGGGGGAGGGTGCGGGTTTGGGATTTATACTCTGATGCCGAGTCCATCTGGGGAGGGAGTCCGGCGGTTTGGGTTGCGGGTTTCTCGGGGTCGTTCACAATGAACCGGAGCTGGGGGAAGCATCTGACAGGGCTGGCCCACAAGCCATACATGGGTGAACACGTGAACTTTGGATAGAGGAGGGCATAACTGGGACTGGGCACTGGAAAACGGAGCCCGCGCGCGAGTCGGCTGAGTGGGTGAACGTCACCTGCATGGCCTACCCGTCATCGACATATAGAAAAAAAGAAAGGGAAGGAGAGGAGATGGGCTGTTGTGGGGAAAGTAAATGGGCCGACCAGGGAGTTTTGGGCCCAAGCGCAGGTCTGCCCCCCCCCCCCTTTTTCCCTTTTCTTTTTCTGTTTTCTATTTTTCCTTTATTTTAAATACTGAATTTCAAATCTTGGTGTGAATTTCAAACGTAGAGTAAATGCACATTTCAGCATGAATGCAAAGTTTTATTTGATTTAGTATTTATTTACTCACTTTGTATAGATACTTTAAAATATAAAATTTATAAAAGGAGTATTACCCTACTTAAATAGAACATATTCTTACTTTAATTCAAAATCCCATTTGTTCACAACTCAAAACCTTCAGCATGCTCACGCAAATTACATATTTTTTCATCTACTTTTTATTCATTTAAGTAAATGCTACAAAACATATAGTAGAGAATAATTCACATTTTATTAATTTTAAACAATATCGTTTTTGAATGTGTGATTACAAATTAAAAATGAATATTCTTTACTCATTTACTTTAGGATGATGTAATGTGAAATTTCTATTATGAATTATTTTAATTCGAATATTTTAAAAAAGTGCTTTAGTTATATAATTTATAGAGGACACAATACATAGATTGAAAGCCTTTATTTTATTCATTCCTTCTAACTTTTAGTTTTATGTTTCGGATCTAAGTTTTGAATACCAATCTCTTATTGTTATTAATTATTCCTTTTAGAGAGATTGGTTTTGATTGGATTATGTGTGTTCTTAATCGAACTTACCCCTTTATATATATAGGGGGAGGTCTAGACCCATTCTTAGGCAAGATCCAAGTTTCTCGCGAATTTGTTAGGATAACCACACGCGGGATAAGGATGCCAGCTCAAACTAACATAATTGCAGACGGTCTAGGGCGCAGACTATCTGGGCCACATGGCCAGACCGTCCGGGCATCCTGGTGCCAAATCTGGTGCTCAATAGTGTTGTAATCTTACGCTTTGCTCTTCTAATTAGACCACTATCAAATATGATTGTGTGTCATCGCAACGCACAGACATTGTACTAGTGGGATCTATGTAGCTAAAAGTTACACCAACTCCTAGAATCAAAGTCTCAAAACGAAAAAGTACAAAACAACAAGAAAGTCATTCATATTTCTTCGTTGCTTTCGATTTGTTTTGTTAGGATCAACCCTTCCCCTCAAAGTTGTTAAGATGACTACATTTAACTAGTGAAGGCAACACATATCTTGCTTCAATTTGTATGCTCAATAAGGAAGGGTTTTGGCAAGCACCTTAACCCTTTCATGAGATGTCCCATCCACGAAGTTCCTAATGGATATGAGGGAAGGCATCAGGGCGATTATCAGTGACTGATACGGACACCACCAAGCAAGAAGAATGTGAGGTGCACACAAACACATCAATCAATTCCCTTGAAAACATAATACGTAGGAGGGAACACAAACTAAAGTGACAACCTCATGGGTGGCGATGATGTGTATCGAAGGCGACGCCACTATGAAGACAACATCAAAGATGAGACCAATGCAACCATGAGCCTTTGATTGATTTAAAATACACAATGAA
This sequence comes from Zea luxurians, assembly GCA_029449295.1. Lineage (NCBI taxonomy): Eukaryota > Viridiplantae > Streptophyta > Magnoliopsida > Poales > Poaceae > Zea > Zea luxurians. Next base: position 33,916 of record JAOPSE010003028.1, on the reverse strand, counting down.
ACTATGTCAACTTGTTTCCAAGGTATTGGAATGCATGTGAAATCACCACTGATAGCAATTTATTCCATCTCCATCTATTTCATATATTCTTATTGGTTATTTAGATGCAACAATTAAGTCATATGTTAGCCTATGGAATTGTGTCATGAAACTCTTCATTAAGAGAGCATATTTTATTCTCCATTTCATCTTACTCTTATTGATATGACAACATTGAATGGTGTGGTGAAACTACCACTGAGAATAGCCTTATTGGACTCTAGGAGAGGAGACCAAGTGCGACTAGGGTTAGGAGCACGATGGTGAAGGAGAAGAAAGGCTTCCTATCACCTCGTACTTGGGCCTACATGGGTTTCTGCTAAAGTGTCACAACCAGTTTTGGAAGGTAAACCGAATGCGAACCATGTACGTGCCGGGATCAGAAATTCACGTACACATCGATTACATAATTGGACATCATCAAACATTGCTCAAAATAATATCGGAAATAAGTACTTTATTACATCACGATGTCCAAAACATCCATAGAGTCATTAACTTAAGTCATAATCAAAGTGCTGAACGAAACGCGGTATGATAAGGCCTTCACAGGCAACTGACTAGGGGTTTGCCACTAATCTATTCTAGAACTCATCGAAGTCCTGAAACTCCCAAAGTCCTCCACGTTGCCTTCATCTTCTCCTGAGCACTGGCTACAATGGGGACAACCTGGGGTTTGGTGTTTAAGCAAGGGTGAGTACACATCAATGTACTCAACAAATGTCCCATTTGGCTAAAGTGGACTAGTTGTATGTGGGGTTAGGTTAAAGCACTTGCTTTTAGTTGGTCAGGTATTTATTACTAGTAGAGAGCCAAGTTTTAGCAGCAATTCCAAGTTATTACCCAAATATACTCCCTCCAAGAGGAAATACCAGAATCCATAGTTATATTCATCATCATTAAGCATCAACATAAAAGTATCCAGAGTAACTCTAATCAAAGGAGCTCCCAACGCTGCTCGTAACTGTGAGCACAACTGATATACCAGTTTCTAACCCTCTGCAGAGGTTGCACACTTTACCCATGAGTCGTGATCCCTTCCCAGCTTGGGTTGTATAGACCCGATCTTCACTACCGAGGTGAATGGCTAGGGATTCACTACGTAGCCTTTACAAAGATTCCCCGAGGTCATAGCCGCCCGTTAGGTTTCTCTAGTTTGATAAACACAGTACCTCTTCGCACAAGAAGGGTGACTAACAAAAGCAAGACGAAAGAACCTCGGCACCCAGCTTGATAGAGCAAGTACTGTGCCTGGACTCCATTGATGGCACGACGACGAAGCTGACTACACCTCAAGTTCCTCTAATTAATCAGCTAAGGGTGTCCCATACCACCCTCATGGTTGTAATGTTTTCTCGGGTGGTCATCCAATGAACAAGTCCTTACGGAGAGGTTCTCGAGAAACAACCCGAGTCTCCTAAAGTATCACAAGTTCATCATCATATCCAGAATAACGTCATCGTATCATAAATATTCTCATCATGTTCATTGATTAAAGTAAAGCAATCGCATGATACTAATCATAGTAACCAATTCCCAAAGGATAACAAAGGACAGGAAAAACAGAACACTAGTCAATCCTTAGGTTGATCATGGTAAGCGGGGCAATGAATTATAAAGTAAGTAGGACATAATGGGTCAGAGGACACTTGCCTTCACTAGGTTGCTGCTCAGCGAAGTCTCCTGCAACACACTTGGTAGCCACGGACTGCTCGTTGTCTACGCAAAGCAATCATTCATTCAACACACTTGGGGAATGACAAAAGAACAGTACACCAAACATATGCAACAGAGTGGACACAAGTGCAATAAAAGGTACACGCACACATGTGAAATCTAGGTTCTAGGGTAGATCACTATGCCATGTGGTCTATTGTTCTCTAACTAGGTTTATCTTATTGAATTACTTACTTAAATAAAGTTATTCTAGGATGGTATCATTCATTAAATGAGATTAAGTCTACAAAGTTAAACACTTGAACATTCATTAGGGTTTTACTTTTATTTTATCTCTAATAAACATTCTATAACTTTACACTAACCTAGAGACTAACCACAAAATTGAGACATGGAAACAGTGGGTGAACATAATCTAAACAGATAGAGAATAACATAATGAATATTTTGCAATTTGAACCACCCAGTTTGGAGTTCATATGCAAAATTATGAAATTTACCAGTTTTGGAATTCAAACCCCTAAATTAGACACCTTTTATTAATTAAATCAAAGTCTAGGGTACTTTCTGCAAGAACCCAGGGGCTCGGCTGAAAAAATAAAGGACAACGGGTTGATTCCTAGGAAACCGGTGGTTTCATTGACAAAACAACCTATCAAAGCGGTATCAGGCACCCTCGACCGTTGGACCTTGGATCAACGACCGAGATTATACCGATGGGGCGGGGGCGCGAGGCGTGAGCGACTGATAAGGGGGCGAGGGGCAGTGGTGTGCTGAGGGCGCGGGCTCTAGGCCGTTGGATAGGAAATCAAGGTCTCCGGTTCAACGAACAAACGCAAATCGTATTCGAGGATCTAGACCCTTGGATCGGGGGTGGGCAGCCAATATCGAGTGCCCAGGGGGGTTAATGACTCTGGCCGACCAGGGGCGACGCCGCTCGCGCCCGTGGTGGCACAGCCACCAATGACGAAGCAGGCCCGAGATCTACGATGGAGCTTCGACTGCGAGAATGGGACCGAAGGTGGGTGGACGACAGAGGGGGTTCTGGGCAGGTTGGAGGGTGCTCCGGTGAGCAATCCCCTCTGCAATGGGGGATAATCCGGCGCACTGAGGCCGACTTGAGCTTCGATGAGGGGGTAGGGGCATTCTAGGCTAGGATTTGGGGACAAGGGAAGGCTATATTGGCTGGGCACCGAGGAGACGAGGTGGTCCGATGAGCAGCGGCTCCGGTGAGCTCAAATACACCATGGTGAGACAAAATTAAGGCAAAAGAAGGGTGGGGTGAGGTTCCTTACCCAGGGGCGATGCTTGAGGGAGCTTGGCACGCCGTCGGGAGGCTCCGGTCGGCTGGACGACAAGAAAAAGCGATGGCGATCACCGGTCTGCACAGGGAGGGAGTCAGACGTGGATGGGGCAGAGGGCCCGGTGAAAGGGGAAACCGAGGTGGGTTCCCGATGCACTGCGCTCAGGTGGAGCTCACCATGGCCGAAGCGACGGCAGAGGCCCGGCGACGGCGAAACGGTTGTGCAATGGCAGTGGCGGTGCTACGAGCTGGGTGAGGGCAAGGGGCAGGGAGAGAGCGAATGAGAGGTGGGGTGTGTTGGTGGGTCCAAGGTCTTCACTTTGACGACCGAGTGACGTGCGGGGCGAGTCGTGGGGCGTTGGCGATGGTTTGCCCACACAGAGCGTGGTTGTGGGCGTAGGCGCAACGGTTGCGGGGAAGGAGACAGGGCAGACGAGCAGGGCCCACGGGTCAGCGAGAGGGGGCACGTGAGCAAGCGGGTAGCACGGATAGGGCGGACCCACTAGAAAGAGAGAGAAAGGGAGGGAGCAAGCACACGCGAGCGAGCAAATCAGCGCCGACAGGGCGGGCCCACCTGGCAGATAGGGAAGGGAGCGGGTTCGCGGGAGGGAGAGATGGGCCGGCTAGGCCGAGGAAGGGGGCTTGGGATTCTTTCTGTTTTTCTTTTATTCTGAATTTTCTAATCCCTTTTTCTTTTATTTCTCTTTTGAATTCAAATCCAATCAAACCACAAATTCAAATTTGAATATTTCAAGCATGTGCATCAACCAAAAATAAAGTTTAAGCTCGACATGATGGAACAATTGATGTCTCCCCTAGGTTTTAATATACTAAAGAAATAATACATCTTCCAAATGAATAAACAAAACTTATATTAAAAGGAAGAGAAAGAAACCTATAGAGAGGAGAGAAGAGGTAACGCCTGAATTTGGTAGATTTAGAGAAGAAATTTTTATACCCCCAAATTCAAGGTGTTACAAACCTACCCCCCTTAAAAAGAATCTCGCCCTTGAGATTCAGGGTTGGCTAGCTAAGAGCTCAGGATATTTGGCTTTCAGATCATCTTCTCTTTCCTAGGTTGCTTCTTCCTTTGAATGATAACCCCACTTGACTTTGCACATTCTGATGATGCTCCTTTGAGTGACCCTGTCTGCTGTCTCCAGAATCTGAGTTGGATTCTTGATATATGTCAAGTCTTCCTAGAAGTCTTTGCCTTTCCCATCTAAGATCAGTTGTCGAATCTCATTCATCTTCTCATCATTTTTCTACCCATCCTTGATATCTCTTTCTAGAGTGGGTTCTAGCTCAACTGTCACTCCCTGCGTCTGTTTAGAAATCTGAGATTTAGCCTGTCGAATTCCTTTGCTAGTTCATATGGCATCGGGCGGGCGACCATCATGTTGACTTGGCTCTTCCTGCTCAAAGCGTATGCAACCACATTAGCTTTGCCTGGGTGATAATGCATCTCCAGCTCATAGTCTTTGATCAATTCCAACCATCTTCGCTGCCTCATGTTTAGCTCTGACTGGGTGAATATATACTTAAGAATCTTTTGGTCCATGTAAACATCACACTTCTGCCCATATAGATAGTATCTCCAGGTCTTCAATGCATGAACCACTGCTACCAATTCCAGGTTGTGCGTGGGATAATTCCTCTCATGAATCTTCAGCTATCGGGATGAGTATGCCACCACTCTCCCCTCTTGCATTAGCACACCCAGTCCAGTGTATGATGCATCACAATACACTGAGAATGGCTTATGAACATCAGGTAGGATCAACACAGGTGTTGTAGTCAACTTCTTTTTAGTGCTTCAAAGGACTCTTGGCACTCTGGGGTCCACTTGAACTACTTTCTTCACTAGTAGGGCTGTCATTGGTCTGGCAATCTTGGAGAAACCTTCAATGAAATGTCTATAGTATCTGTCCATTCCAATGAAACTCTTGATGCCACGGACATCTCTCGGTGCTTTCCAGTCAAGAATATCTGCCACCTTCTTTGGATCCACAACTAACCCGTCTTGGTTTATGATATGACCCAAAAAAAGGACTTCACTGATCCAGAACTCACATTATCTCATCTTGGCATACAACTGATGCTCTCATAACTGTTGTAATACCATTTTCAAATGCTCCTCGTGCTCTTCCTCATTCTGAGAGTATATGAGAATATCATCGATGAACACCACTACGAATTTGTCAGGATAGTCCATGAACACATTGTTCATCAATTACATAAAGAAAGCTGGTGCATTCGTCAATCTGAATGACTGTGTACTCATATAGGCCATACTTGGTGATAAATGTTGTCTTTGGTATGTCCAAAAGTCGGATCCTGAGCTGATGGTAACCTGGCCTCAGATCTATCTTTGAAAACACTCCGGCTCCTCTCAACTAATCAAACACATCTTCTATTCTTGGCAGAGGGTACTTATTCTTGATGGAGACTTCATTCAAGGCTCTATAGTCAATGCACATCCTCTTGGTCCCATCTTTCTTCTCTACGAACAAAACTGGAGCAGCCCAACACGAAGTACTGGGTCTGATGTAACCTTTCTCTAACAGTTCGTCGATCTACTTCTTGAGTTCCACCAATTTTGGTCTGGACACTCTATAGGCTCTCTTAGAAATAGGGGCGGTGCAAGGTTCAAGCTTTATGGCAAACTCGACTTTACGCTCGGGTGGCATGCTTGGTAACTAAAATCGGAGTTATGGTTAAGGAGTTATGATTTATGGAAGATCTATGTGATTCAATTATTAAACTATATTATAAATTGATTAATATACACCATATGAGAGAATATTCCATAATGATGAAGCCAACTTTAATCTAAGTCATTACTTTATTAAAGATCATCTTTTAGTCAAATTATAACCATAAGCTCAGAATACTATATTAACATTAGAAAAGCTAATTCCAATAAACATAGATTAATCCAGTTAGTTACTTAATTATAGAAGTACGTGATATCGTATAATTAATGTTGCTACTGTGTAGTAAATATTTCTATGAGGCTAACACAGTTTGAATGGATAGAATCGGAGTTAAAATGAATCAGTTATGATTTTCTGAAGTTTTAAGTGGTAGACACAAAACAAATTGAAAGGGAAATAGGGTTAACCATTTCCTATAATTAATTTTGGTGGTTGATAGTCAACACAAATACATGGACTAACTAGTTTTGTCTAGAATTCATGTATTACAGGTGCATAAGGTTCAACATAAACCAATAAAAGAATTAAGTTAGGGACACAAATTTAAAGGAGCAAAAGGACTTAAGTGTGCAAAAATGGCGCACCGGACTGTCCGGTGCACTAGGACCGTACAAATGTCAACCAGCCACTCTCGGGAATTCCAGGGCTCGCTCCGCTATAATTCACCGGATTGTCCGGTGTGCCACCGTACTGTCCGATGAGCCAGCGGAGCAACGACTATCTGCGCCAACGGTCGACTCTGACAGAAAGAACAGTGCAGCATAGTACCGCGCAGAAGTCAGAGCAGCGAAGTCAGAGGGCACCGGACTGTCCGGTGTGGCACTGGACTGTCCGGTGTCGCAAGAGGACAAAGCCTCCAATGGTCGACCAACTCCAAACCCTAATGGTTGGCTGACGTGGCAGCGCACCGGACATCACACAGTATCTGTCCGGTGGCACACCGGACTGTCCGGTGTGCCCATCGCAAGTAGCCTTGGCCAACGACTACCAAGGTGGTTGGGGCTATAAATACCCACCAACCACCACAACCTTTGGCATCCAAGTTTTTCAGAGATCATATTCAATACAAGAGCTAGTGCATTCACTCCAAGACACATTTCCAAAGATCAAAGCCTCTCCAAGCCTAGAATTCATCTCGACCATTTAGTGACTTGTGAGAGAGTGTGTTCGTGTTCATTTGCGCTCTTGTCTCTTGGATTGCCTTTCTTATTTCTCATTCTTGTTCTCAAGTGACTTGTAATCAAAGCAAGAGACACCTAAGTGTGTGGTGGTCCTTGCGGGGTCTTAGTGACCTGATTGATTAAGGAAAAGGCTCACTCGGTCTAAGTGACCGTTTGAGAGAGGAAAAGGGTTGAAATAGACCCGGTCTTTGTGACCTACTCAACGGGGACTAGGTTCTTTGGAACCGAACCTCGGTAAAACAAATCACCGTGTTCATTCGCTTGATTTTCATTTGATTTGTTTTTCCCCTATCTCCCGGACTTGAATTTAATTCTAACGCTAACCCCGGCTTGTAGTGTGTGTTTAAAGTTATAAATTTCAGGTTACGCCTATTCACCCCCCTCTAAGCGACTTTCACAAATTGAGCGCATAAATTTAACCATATGCTTGATACTAAAATAAGGTTACTAGATGATAAACAATATTATCATGAATTTATTGCAAATGAAATGGATCAAAAAGGGATTAAAATAGATTAGATATGAATTATACAAGTCTATGGAATTATTTTTTTATACAAAAATCATTTTATTTATTTAGTTTATAACTAAACCGTGAACTATGTCTGTAGTTTCAATTTCTGAAGAAGCCATGGGTGTACTTGCAATTTCTGGGAACCTAAATTCTATCTCTCCCAACTCTTCTAGGAAGGCGGGTTCAATAGAGAAGAACCTAGGGTCATTTAGCTTTTTTGCCAGGCCGAAGGGGTACCAAGCATCCTAAACCTCCCGATCTTCAATCAGTGGTTACGGTTAGATCTGAGTGTGCTATGAAGCGGTAATCGCTCACACCCGATTGATTTTGAATCTACGGTCGACCGGTGACCACGCCCCACCCTAATCAGAACCCTCGGATGAAAGTCAACGCCCAGGATTTTAAACGGTCGGGGTGTGGGGGGTGAACTCTGGTGCACACGATCCCTATCCAACGTCGCGCAGCAACGCACCCAAACCAGTATCTTACGATGTAATCATGCCTGTCCGAAACCTATCCAACGGAGGACCACCATCGCCTTCCCTCCCTGGACAGCCGACGACGGCGCGAGTCAACCGCGGCGGAGGGAATCGGCGAACCCCTCGGTTTTCGCGGCAAGGCACCTGAGCAATCCTGGGGCTTCTACTCGAATCACCCAACCAATGTGAATCGCAAGGGCGATATATTACCAGAAGTCGCGTGGTAGGGAGCCTCAACTACGACGAGGGGCGGGGCAACGGTGGTGGACCTCGTTAGCGTGAAATTCAGACGATCCCAACCACCGAGCATTCCCAGGAAGGTCACAACAACGTGCGGAGCACCCTGGGGCAGTTCCCGGTGCCCACCGAACTACCGAAGCTCGGCCCCTGGGTGATGACGCTGTGCCCGCGGCGGCGAGCTTTTCTTCTGTTTCTCCAGGCGCGACGCTGCACTCCGATGAGGACGGGGATGTAGCTTGCGGCTTTATACTCTGGAGGCGAGGCTGGGGAACTAACAGGCTCGGTCGGCCCTGGAAATTGCGATGAATCCCCAACAATCCCGGCCCAATCTCCGCCATTATCGCAAGGGGGGCGCCCTGGCGACCCGGGACCCACTAGGTAGTCGAACGGAACGCTGCGCGTCAGGGCTGAAGGATGGGACCCACCAGTCAGCGTTATTGAAGAACACCCGCGCTGACGGGCAGTGTGAGTGGGAGGGGAAAGTATGGGAAATGGGCCGTGCGGGGTGGGTCGACCACGAGGGAAGATACGGCCCAGACGCAGGTAAGGTTTTCCTTTTCTTTTATTATTATTTTCCTATTTTGTTATTTCTTTTTCAAACTTCTATTCTTCCTTATTTCTGATTCAAATAAAGTTCAAAACTCAAACATAATGCTCATTCAAAAATCAATCATGATGCAATAGATATATATTTATTTTAATTAATTTATTTGTTTGGTAGATATTTGAAATATGAAACACGCTCATATTGTTCTCTTCTTTTTAGGAAAATGGCATTTTGAATGTGGGATAAGAATTAAAAGTTATTTCAAAAATAAATATTCATTATCTATTTATTTTGAAAGAAGGTATTGTATACTTTCATTGAAGGTTTCTTGAATGTTTTAAGAGTATGTATAATTTATGAAGAGAACAAATCAATGGAGTATCTTCTATTATTTATTTTCCCGAGTCTCAATTTTATGTGTTAAATTTTAAAAGTCTAGTCTAGATTTGAGTCATCTAAATTTAATACTCATATTAATAAATGCTTATAGTGTATCATTTAATGAATAATCATTAAGTTGGACAGAAACCTTCATATTACTTCTTTTCTAAGTTAATTCTTGGTTTCAAAATTCAGTCTTCAAAATTCAAAGCTCAGGTATAATTTGAGATATCTCACTTTACTATTTTATTTCTTTATTTGTTTTTTTTTTTTTTTGTACAGATTTTTGGGATTTACAAATCCTACCCCCTTAATAGAAATCTCGTCCTCGAGATTAGTTAGAAAAGGGATATAGCGAGATTCGTATGTAAATTAGCTTTTAGTTTCCCATTAGTTCAAAATTAAGAGTCCACTTTTATAATAATACTTAATGGGTGATTAGGAGAGTATAGATATCTAGCCACTTATTATGTGGGATAATGAATGGATAGGTTAGGGCAAGAATAGCCAGGGGTAAGAAAGTTTATGGTGAGGAAGAATTCCGTGTTGAGTGGTAATGCATCTGAAGATCAAGTTTGACTTCTCTCCTTCCTTGACAAGGTTGACCTTTTCCTTCTCTGGTCTTGGTCTCATTGATTCAGGGTGAGTGTGCCATATCAATCTGCATACATACCACCACATTATGTCCCAAATCAAATGTGGGGCACGCCACCATGTTCATACGGAATGCCATAATAGCCTGCTTGGGGGCACCCCAAACTTCTGTGTTTGATAGGTTGGCACCCCCAATACAAGACCGATTGAGTGCACCTCAATCTAGTCACCAGGCAAAGGTCCAACAAGATTATTGGACTACTCGGCTGCAAAGGCCAACCAATCCGGCAGGGGCATAGAGAGGAAATATCTACAACAACCAAAAGAATGACAAAATGGGACATCATCAAAATAGGTACAACAGATATTGTCATACAACGAATTAATGAAGGACTGATGATTTTTGGTAAATCAGCCAATACAGGCAAGGAAGAAGACATGGGAGTAGCTAGCAAAACAGCGGACCCAAAATACTCCATGCCATGATGGTGCCTATCGAGAGTGACATGGTCTTAAAAGCGCAAATTGCAGTGCCAAAGAGCAAAGGAGAGCAAGGAAAAAGAAGTAGTAAAAATATTTAATGATACACATCTGTAGTACCCGCCACCACAAAAGAGGTGGAAACCAAAGGCTATTGAAGCAAATCAAACGACCACAACGATAGAGAACAGGACAACAACTGCACAACTCTCTGCAAGTATGAGAGACAGTCTGGCTTTTAAAGTTCGGACCGTCCGCATCCATCGCGGACCATCCGACCCTCGAGTCTGGACTGTCCGTGCCACGCCAAAATGCCTTCGATGGCACGCCAACACCTATGGAGCAAGATAATACTAAATAGGACGACCTGCTAGGAGAGGACTTGGTCGATTACTGAGCCTCGCCAAAGCACCCAAGTAAGGATGTAAATGTTAATATGTTCTCAACCGATTGCACTATTATCGGTGATGATGAATCTATCATTTCTCAATTTGATCCTAAAGAGGTCGCATTCACTAAGCCAAAATAATCGGTCAACCATTTAAAGCCGCTCTTTGTGCGCGGTCATATCGATGGAATACATATTACTAAAATGTTGGTAGATGGAGGGGCGGTCGTGAATTTAATGCCTTACTCATTGTATAGAAAATTAGGGAAGCAGGATGACGAACTAGTCAAGACTAACATGACGCTCAACGGTGTTGGGACCGACAGTTCGATTAAAGCCAAGGGAGTCACCTCCGTTGAGTTAACCATCGGGACCAAGACCCTTACTGTTCCATTCTTCGTCGCCGATGTAGAAGGAAATTATAGTCTAATCTTAGGCAAAAGATTGGATCCATGCTAATCAATGTGTACCTTCTACTTCACATCAAATGTTGTTGTAATGGGTAGGCGATGATATAGAACAAGTACATGCTGATGCATCGGCCTGCATCGCCGTGGTCGATGCCTCTGTGCTTCGGACCAATGAGACTACTACATGTCTCACAGAAGTTGATTCTTCTGATTATCAATTGATAAGTATAGATAGGAGAGGATTCATTCCTATAATGCTAGAGCCGATGGAGAATCGGCTAAATCTCAAGTAAAAGTAAATAATGAATACATCCAAAGAAAGCATATCCTAGGTTACGAACAGTCTGGCCCTCGAGGTCGGACAGTCCAAATAAGAACAGAAAGAGTCACAAGCTCGGCCTCTATCACGGACAGTCCGGCCCTTCCTTAGACAGTTTCGCTACTGCTAGAGAGTGCCGCAACATGAGTCCGGTGTCACGGACGGTCTGAAAGGGAAATGTGCCCTTGGGCCATTTCTAAGTATTTTGGTGATTGAGTGCCAACACAAGTGCTTAAATGTGAACTTATGTCCATGGATGAACAAAGTGCAAATCATGAAGTAAAGGTATGTTTCTAAGCCTTAGTACATTGGTTTTGTGTACTAATATACTTGTCTAAGTGTTAGAAACAGAAAGAAGAAGAAAAGAAAAGAGGAGAAAAAGACTTGGCTGTGTACAGCCAAGACTCAGCTCGGTCTGGCACACCGGACTGTCCGGTGCGCCAGGCTGGCTCGGCGTGAACTGGCCGCTCTCGGAAATTCGCCGACGGCGTACGGCTAAAATTCACCGGACTGTCCGGTGAGCCAATGGTCGGCTGGTCCAACGGTCGGCCGCGCAATCAGCGCGAGACACGTGGCCGAGCCAACGGTCGGAAGGGGGCACCAGACTGTCCGGTGTGCACCGGACATGTCCGGTGCACCAACGGCTCTCGGATCTGCAACAGTCTGCAACGGTCGGCAGCACTGTTTAAGGAAAGAAATCGGGCACCCGACGACAGAAGGCAAGGATAGCCTTCCAGATTTGCTCTCAACGGCTCCTAGCTGCCTTGGGGCTATAAAAGGGACCCTAGGCGCATGGAGGAGTAATCCAAGCAACCTTAGAGCATTCTTGATCATCCACACTCATTCTTTGCGCATTCGTTTGTGATTCTAAGTGATTCGAGCTCCGTTCTAGTGAGAACTTTGAGATAGTCATTCGAGCTCGATTCTTGGCCGTTTGTGTGCGCATTTCGCTGTGGATTTGTGTGTGTTGCTTCCCTCCCTTACTCTGTGCTTCTTTGTGATCATATACTTGTAAGGGCAAGAGACTCCAATTTGTGGAGATTCCTTGCAAACGGGATAAAGAAAAGAAAGCAAAACACTGTGGTATTCAAGTGGGTCTTTGGACCGCTTGAGAGGGGTTGATTGCAACCCTCGTCCGTTGGGACGCCACAACGTGGAGTAGGCAAGCGTTGGTCTTGGCCGAACCACGGGATAAACCACTGTGCCATCTCTGTGATTGATCTTCTGTGGTTATTGTGTTTTGTTGGGACTCCTCTCTAGCCACTTGGCATTATCTGTGCTAACACTTAACCAAGTTTTGTGGCTTAAGTTTGAAGTTTTACAGGATCACCTATTCACCCCCCCTCTAGGTGCTCTCAATTGGTATCAGAGCCGTTCTCTTCACAAAGGGACTAATCGCCCGAAGAGATGGATCCTAAGGGAAAGGGGATGGTGGTCAACAACAACGAGAAGGAGTCTATCTTCAACGAGCCGAGGGATGACAAGCCTACCGACTCGGGCTCGGGCCACAAGCGCAGGGATGGGAAGAAGAAGAAGACAAGGCGCATCAAGGAGATCATCTACTACGACGATAGTGATGAGTCTACTTCTTCCCAAAAGGACGACGACAACGACTACAAAAAGACGGTCAATTCAAACTTTTCATTTGATTATTCTCGTATTCAACATAGTTCGAATTCACATTTGCTTTCCATTCCTCTTGGCAAACCTCCACACTTCGATGGGGAGGACTACGGATTTTGGAGTCACAAAATGCGTAGTCACTTATTCTCTCTTCATCCAAGCATATGGGAGATTGTAGAGAATGGAATGAAGTTTGATAGCTCGGATAATTCCATGCATATAAATGAACAAATTCATAGAAATGCACAAGCTACTACTGTTCTCTTAGCGTCTTTGTGCAGGGAAGAGTATAACAAGGTGAGCGGCTTGGACAATGCCAAGCAAATATGGGACACCCTCAAGATATCACACGAGGGGAATGACATCACCATGCTCACCAAAATGGAGTTGGTGGAGGGCGAGCTTGGACGATTCGCCATGATAAGGGGAGAGGAGCCAACTCAAACGTACAACCGGCTCAAGACCCTTATCAACAAAATAAGGAGCTACGGAAGCACGCGTTGGACGGATCACGACGTCGTCCGCCTAATGCTCAGGTCCTTTACCGTTCTTGATCCTCATCTCGTGAACAATATTCGTGAGAATCCTAGGTACACGATGATGACGCCCGAGGAAGTACTTGGAAAATTCGTAAGCGGGCGGATGATGATCAAGGAGGCAAGATACGTCGACGAAGCGTTGAACGGTCCAATCCACGAGCCTCAACCCATTGCTCTAGGCAACAAGGAGCAAGGAGTCGCTACCTAGCAAGGTGGCGCAAGTTGAGGCGGCCGGCTCAATGATGAAGAGATGGCTCTCATCATCAAGAGATTCAAGACGGCGCTAAATGGTCGCAAGGGGCAGCCAAGCAAGACCAAGACAAAGGGGAAGCGCTCATGCTTCAAATGTGGTAAGGTTGGTCATTTTATTGCTAACTGTCCCGAAAATGATAGTGACCAGGAGCAAGGGAAAAATGGGAAGAGAGAGAACAAGAAAGTTTACAAGAAGGCCAAAGGCGAAGCACACCTTGGAAAGGAGTGGGACTCGGATTGCTCTTCGTCCGACTCCGACGACGAAGGACTCGCCGCCACTGCCTTCAACAAATCGGCTCTCTTCCCTCACGAGCATCACACTTGCCTCATGGCAAGGGAAAAGAAGGTAATCACTCGTAATGGTAATACTTATGATTCTTCTAGTGATGATGAATCTAGTGAGGATGAAATTGATTACTCTAGTTTATTCAAGGGATTGGATAGAACTAAGATAGCTAAGATTAATGAGTTGATTGATGCCTTAAATGAAAAGGATAGAATCTTAGAGAAACAAGATGACCTTTTATATGAAGAGCATGATAAATTTGTTAGTGCACAAAATTCACTTGCTCTAGAAGTTAAAAGAAATGGAATGCTTTCTTGTGAACTTTCTACTTGTAATGAAACCATTTCTTCTTTAAAAGGTGAAATTAATGTTTTAACTGCTAAACTAGAAGTAGCAAGTAACTCTTGTGTTGAAAATGTTACAATTTGCACTAGGTGTAAGGATTTTGATGTTAATGCTTGTAGTGAACACTTAGTTTCAATTTCAAAACTAAATGATGAAGTGGCTAGTCTTAATGCCCAACTTAAGACTAGCAAGAGTGAAGTTGATAAAATAAAATTTGCAAGGGATGCCTACACGATTGGTAGACCCCTCAATTAAGGATGGTCTTGGCTTCAAGAGAGAGGCCAAGAACTTAACAAGCCATAAGGCTCCCATTCCCGCCAAGGAGAAAGGGAAGGCCCTATGGCCAGTAGCGCCAAAAAGAACCATGCTTTTATGTATAATGATAGGAGACATGCTAGAAATGCTTATAATGATTTTGATTCACATGTTTATGATTCTCATGCCATGATTGCTTCTAGTTCTTCCTATAAGCATGATAGAGATATGTGTAGGAGAAATGTTGTGCATATGCCTAGGAGAAATTTTGCTCATGTTCCTAGAAAAGTTGTGAACAAACCTTCTACCATTTATTATGCTTGCAATGCTCCCTTTGCTATTGTAGAAAGGGTAAGAAGGTAATTGCTAGGAAGTTAGGGGCAAGATGCAAGGGAGATAAAACTTGCATTTGGGTCCCTAAGGATATATGTGCTAACCTTGTAGGACCCAACATGAGTTGGGTACCTAAGACCCAAGCCTAAATTTGCCTTGC
Organism: Zea luxurians; assembly: GCA_029449295.1. NCBI lineage: Eukaryota > Viridiplantae > Streptophyta > Magnoliopsida > Poales > Poaceae > Zea > Zea luxurians. Next base: position 18,854 of record JAOPSE010003028.1, on the reverse strand, counting down.
AGGTTTATGCATCCGGGGGTTCAAGCTGGATTATCGACAGCGGATGCACAAACCATATGACGGGGGAGAAGAAGATGTTCACCTCCTACGTCAAAAATAAGGATTCCCAAGATTCAATTATATTCGGTGATGGGAATCAAGGCAAGGTAAAAGGGTTAGGTAAAATTGAAATTTCTAATGAACACTCAATCTCCAATGTGTTTTTAGTTGAGTCTCTTGGTTACAATTTGCTATCTGTTAGTCAACTATACAATATGGGATATAATTGTCTTTTTACAAATGTAGATGTGTCTGTCATTAGAAGAAGTGATGGTTCACTAGCCTTTAAGGGTGTACTAGACGGCAAGCTTTACTTAGTTGATTTTGCAAAAGAAGAGGCCGGTCTAGATGCATGCTTAATGGCTAAGACTTGCATGGGCTGGCTGTGGCATCGCCGCTTAGCACATGTGGGGATGAAGAACCTCCACAAGCTTCTAAAGGGAGAACATGTGATAGGTCTAACAAATGTTTATTTCGAAAAAGATAGACCTTGTGCAGCTTGTCAAGCAGGTAAACAAGTGGGAGGAGCACATCACAGCAAGAATGTGATGACCACATCAAGACCTCTGGAGCTACTGCATATGGACCTCTTCGGACCCGTCGCCTATCTAAGCATAGGAGGAAGTAAGTATGGTCTAGTTATTGTTGATGACTTTTCCCGCTTCACTTGGGTGTTCTTTTTGCAGGATAAGTCTGAAACCCAAGGGACCCTCAAGCGCTTCCTCAAGAGAGCTCAAAATGAGTTTGAGCTCAAGGTGAAGAAGATAAGGAGCGACAACGGGTCCGAGTTCAAGAACCTTCAAGTGGAGAAGTTTCTTGAGGAGGAAGGGATCAAGCACGAGTTCTCCGCTCCCTACACACCACAGCAAAATGGTGTGGTAGAGAGGAAGAACAGGACGCTCATAGATATGGCGAGGACTATGCTTGGAGAATTCAAGACCCCCGAGTGTTTTTGGTCGGAAGCCGTGAACACGGCTTGCCACGCCATCAACAGGGTCTACCTTCACCGCCTCCTCAAGAAGACGTCGTATGAGCTACTAACCGGTAACAAACCCAATGTATCTTACTTTCGTGTATTTGGAAGCAAATGCTACATTCTAGTGAAGAAGGGTAGAAATTCTAAGTTTGCTCCCAAAGCTGTAGAAGGGTTTTTATTAGGTTATGATTCAAATACAAAGGCGTATAGGGTCTTCAACAAATCATCGGGTTTGGTTGAAGTCTCTAGCGACGTTGTATTTGATGAGACTAATGGCTCTCCAAGAGAGCAAGTTGTTGATTGTGATGATGTAGATGAAGAAGATGTTCCGACGGCCGCTATACGAACCATGGCGATTGGAGAAGTACGGCCACAGGAACAAGATGAACGAGATCAACCTTCTTCCTCAACAACGGCGCATCCCCCAACTCAAGACGATGAACAGGTTCATCAACAGGAGGCGTATGATCAAGGGGGAGCACAAGATGATCATGTGATGGAGGAAGAAGCGCAACCGGCACCTCCAACCCAAGTTCGAGCGATGATTCAAAGGGATCATCCCGTCGACCAAATTTTGGGTGACATTAGCAAGGGAGTAACTACTCGATCTCGACTAGTTAATTTTTGTGAACATTACTCTTTTGTCTCCTCTATTGAGCCTTTCAGGGTAGAGGAGGCCTTGCTAGATCCGGATTGGGTGTTGGCCATGCAGGAGGAACTTAACAACTTCAAGCGCAATGAAGTTTGGACGCTGGTGCCTCGTCCCAAGCAAAATGTTGTGGGAACCAAGTGGGTGTTCCGCAACAAACAAGACGAGCACGGAGTGGTGACAAGGAACAAGGCTGACTTGTGGCAAAAGGTTATGCCCAAGTCGCAGGTTTGGACTTTGAGGAGACTTTTGCTCCTGTGGCTAGGCTAGAGTCCATTCGTATCTTGCTAGCGTATGCCGCTCACCATTCTTTCAGGTTGTACCAAATGGATGTGAAGAGCGCTTTCCTCAATGGGCCAATAAAGGAGGAGGTGTACGTGGAGCAACCCCCTGGCTTTGAGGATGAACGGTACCCCGACCATGTGTGTAAGCTCTCTAAGGCGCTCTATGGACTTAAGCAAGCCCCAAGAGCATGGTATGAATGCCTTAGAGACTTTTTAATTGCTAATGCTTTCAAGGATGGGAAAGCCGATCAACTCTTTTACAAAGACATGTGATGGTGATTTGTTTGTGTGCCAAATTTATGTCGATGACATAATATTTGGTTCTACTAACCAAAAGTCTTGTGAAGAGTTTAGCAGGGTGATGACGCAGAAATTCGAGATGTCGATGATGGGCGAGTTGAACTACTTCCTTGGGTTCCAAGTGAAGCAACTCAAGGATGGCACCTTCATCTCCCAAACAAAGTACACGCAAGACTTGCTGAAGCGGTTTGGGATGAAGGACGCCAAGCCCGCAAAGACTCCGATGGGGACCGACGGACACCGACCTCAACAAAGGAGGTAAGTCCGTTGATCAAAAAGCATACCGGTCCATGATAGGTTCTTTGCTTTATTTATGTGCTAGTAGACCGGATATTATGCTTAGCGTATGCATGTGTGCTAGATTTCAATCCGATCCTAAGGAGTGTCACTTAGTGGCGGTGAAGCGAATTCTTCGATATTTAGTTGCTACGCCTTGCTTCGGTATCTGGTATCCAAAGGGGTCTAACTTTGACTTGATTGGGTACTCAGATTCCGACTATGCTGGATGTAAGGTCGATAGGAAGAGTACATCGGGGACGTGCCAATTCTTAGGAAGGTCCCTGGTGTCATGGAACTCTAAGAAACAAACATCCGTTGCCCTATCCACCGCTGAGGCCGAGTATGTTGCAGCAGGACAGTGTTGCGCGCAACTACTTTGGATGAGGCAAACCCTCAGGGACTTTGGCTAAATCTGAGCAAAGTCCCACTCCTATGTGATAATGAGAGTGCTATCCGAATAGCGGAAAATCCTATTGAGCACAGCCGCACAAAGCACATTGACATCCGGCATCACTTTTTGAGAGACCACCAGCAAAAGGGAGATATCGAAGTGTTTCATGTTAGCACCGAGAACCAGCTAGCCGATATCTTTACCAAGCCTCTAGATGAGAAGACCTTTTGCAGGCTGCGTAGTGAGCTCAATATCTTAGATTCGCGGAACTTGGATTCAATTGTAGCATACATGTGTTTATGCCTTTGATCATGTCCATTCTGCATTTTGTTGCTTATTATGGTGCTCAAGTTGTACAAACACTCCCTGGACCTTACAAGTCCGTTGCAAAGTGATGCACATGTTTAGGGGGAGATGTGTTACAACTTGACCCTTTGAGACTAACCATATGCTTGAGTTTGCTTGATTTAGTCTCGAAGGAGCATTGAAAGGGAAAAGGTGGACTTGGACCATGAAAGACTTCCACTGCACTCCGATGAGAGGGTAACTTATTCCAAGTTCATCTCATGAACTCTTATTGCCATTTGCTCTTAATTGAAGATTTTGGTGAGGCAATGGGGTTATAGGGCCAAGATTGATCCCGTTTTGGTGCTTGATGCCAAAGGGGGAGAAAATAAAGGCCAAAGCGATAAATGGATCAGCTACCACTTGAGAAATTTGAAAATAGTAGAGTAGAGCTTTTGGTTTGTCAAAACTCTTTTATTGTCTCTTTTGTCAAAAGTTGGCTTCTTGTGGGGAGAAGTAGTGATTATGGGAAAAAGGGGGAGTTTTTGAAATCTTTGATCAATCTCTTTTGGAATGACTCTCTTTATGCTTCAACATGTGTGTTTGACTTAGAGATAGAGATTTGAGTTTGATTTGCAAAAACAAACCAAGTGGTGGCAAAGGATGATCCATATATGTCAAAATTGAATCAAAATATTTTGAGTTCTTATTTGAAGTGTTTTTGTACTTGTTCTACTTGTTTTATGTTGTGTTGGCATAAATCACAAAAAGGGGGAGATTGAAAGGGAAATGTGCCCTTGGGCCATTTCTAAGTATTTTGGTGATTGAGTGCCAACACAAGTGCTTAAATGTGAACTTATGTCCATGGATGAACAAAGTGCAAATCATGAAGTAAAGGTATGTTTCTAAGCCTTAGTACATTGGTTTTGTGTACTAATATACTTGTCTAAGTGTTAGAAACAGAAAGAAGAAGAAAAGAAAAGAGGAGAAAAAGACTTGGCTGTGTACAGCCAAGACTCAGCTCGGTCTGGCACACCGGACTGTCCGGTGTGCACCGGACAGTGTCCGGTGCGCCAGGCTCGCTCGGCGTGAACTGGCCGCTCTCGGGAATTCGCCGACGGCGTACGGCTAAAATTCACCGGACTGTCCGGTGTGCACCGGACTGTCCGGTGAGCCAACGGTCGGCTGGTCCAACGGTCGGCCGCGCAATCAGCGCGAGACACGTGGCCGAGCCAACGGTCGGAAGGGGGCACCGGACTGTCCGGTGTGCACCGGACATGTCCGGTGCGCCAACGGCTCTCAGATCTGCAACAGTCTGCAACGGTCGGCAGCGCTGTTTAAGGAAAGAAATCGGGCACCGGACAGTGTCCGGTGTGCACCGGACTGTCCGGTGCACCCGACGACAGAAGGCAAGGATAGCCTTCCAGATTTGCTCTCAACGGCTCCTAGCTGCCTTGGGGCTATAAAAGGGACCCCTAGGCGCATGGAGGAGTAATCCAAGCAACCTTAGAGCATTCTTGATCATCCACACTCATTCTTTGCGCATTCGTTTGTGATTCTAAGTGATTCGAGCTCCGTTCTAGTGAGAACTTTGAGATAGTCATTCGAGCTCGATTCTTGGCCATTTGTGTGCGCATTTCGCTGTGGATTTGTGTGTGTTGCTTCCCTCCCTTACTCTGTGCTTCTTTGTGATCATATACTTGTAAGGGCAAGAGACTCCAATTTGTGGAGATTCCTTGCAAACGGGATAAAGAAAAGAAAGCAAAACACTGTGGTATTCAAGTGGGTCTTTGGACCACTTGAGAGGGGTTGATTGCAACCCTCGTCCGTTGGGATGCCACAACGTGGAGTAGGCAAGCGTTGGTCTTGGCCGAACCACGGGATAAACCACTGTGCCATCTCTGTGATTGATCTTCTGTGGTTATTGTGTTTTGTTGGGACTCCTCTCTAGCCACTTGGCATTATCTGTGCTAACACTTAACCAAGTTTTGTGGCTTAAGTTTGAAGTTTTACAGGATCACCTATTCACCCCCCCTCTAGGTGCTCTCACGGTCCAGCCCCTGAGGCCATACAGTTCGCATCCATGCAGAGAGCATCGAATTCCTGTGAAGGGAGCACAATAGAGGAATTTTGGGTCGACAAGTTAGGGCAGAGGTTTACATTGGCTGATCCTTTGGAGGAGATTGATATAGGAGATGGTAAACTCCATGGCCAACTTTTGTGAATAAGATCTTGGAAACCGAACCTAGAGATGAAATGACCAGTTTATTAAAAGAATACTCTGATTGCTTTGCTTGGAATTACCCGAGATGCCAGAATTAAGCCAAGAGATAGTAGAGCATTGGCTGCCTATCAAATCTAGGTTTAGGCCTTTCAAGAAAAGACCAAGATCATTTCGTCCAAAATTACTCCTTAGGATTAAGGACAAAATTCATTGGCTCATAGAAGCTAATTTTATCAGACCTTGCCGATATGTAGAGTGGGTCTCTAATATTGTGCTAGTGGAGAAGAAGGAACCTGGTAAGCTTAGAGTGTCAGCCTTTATATGTCCAGGCTTCATTGGTTTATTTAAGTGGGTTGTCATGACATTCTGTTTAAAAAATGCCGGTGCCACTTATCAGAGGACTATGAATTTGATCTTTCATGAGTTGATGGGAGACACTATGGAAGTTTACGTTTATGATATTGTAGTCAAATTGGCTAAGTTTGGTTCTCATATAGCTGAATTGTGCAAAGCCTTCGATAAAATGTGTCGGTACGTTTTAAAAATGAACCCGCGTAAATGTGATTTTGGAGTGTCGGTTGGTAAGTTCTTAGGATTTATCATCATGAACATGGTATAGAGATAGATCCAGACCAAATTTAGTCCATTCGTGATGTGGGAGCACCAACCTATAAGCTTGAGATGCAGAAGTTCCCGGCAAAGTATATTATTTACGATGGTTTATTTCTAACTTAGACGGGAAGATTGATGCTTTCACTCCTATCATTCGGCTTAAAAATGATGTCAATTTCACTTGGGGGCAGAACAGCAGGAAGCATTTGATCTTATTAGAAAATATTTGTCTTCAACTCCAGTATTGAAAGCACCACAAGCGGGTGTACCATTCAAGTTATACATTGCAGCCGAAGATAAAGTTATTGGAGTTGTTCTGACATAGAAGACCGAAGGAAAGGAACATGTGGTGACCTACTTAAGCCAAAAGCTGGTGGATGCTGAAACAAGGTACACCTTCATTAAGAAATTATGCTTATGCCTGTTTTATGCGTGCACCAAGTGTAGGTGTTATCTATTATGTAGTCATTGCATCTTTTCTGGTCAAACCGATATGATTAAATACATGTTGCAAAACCCAATCACGAGTGGTAGAGTTGGTAAATTGGCTTATGCACTTATAGAATATGACTTGGCCTATTAATCACTAAAATCTATGAAAGACCAGGCCATAGCAGATTTTCTATAGAACATCATATTGATGATACTCATAAACTAGATATGTCATATCTCACTATTACTCCCTGGACTTTGTATTTTGATGGATCGATTTGTAACGAAGGACAAGGAATTGGCATCGTGCTTGTTTCACCAAGTAACGCCTCCTTCGACTTCTCTAGCCGATTGCAAACCTATTGCACTAACAATCAAGCCGAATATGAGGCCCACTTATTCAGTTTGAAACTTCTAAATTATATGGAAGTATAGCATGTGAGGGCATTTGGTGATTCTCAACTAGTTGTCCAGCAGATCTTAGAAGAGTATGAATGTTTAGATGGTACTTGTCGGGGACCATAATTAGGGGTACCCTCAAGACGCCTAATTCTCAGCTGGTAACCCCCATCAGCATAAAGCTGCAGAGGCCTAATGGGTGCGATTAAGTCAGGGATCAGTCCATACGAGCGACTCGATCACCTCGCCCGAGCCTAGCCTCGGGCAAGGGCAGCCGACCCCGAGGGGTTTCCGTCTCGCCCGAGGCCTTGCCTTCGCTAAGAAGCAACCCTGACTAAATCGCCGCGCCGACCGACCGAGTCGCAGGAGCATTTAACGCAAAGGTAGCCTGACACCTTTATCCTGACGCGCGCCCCCCGGTAGAGCCGAAGTGACCGCCGTCACTTCGCCGCTCCACTGACCGGTCTGACAGAAGGACAGCGCCGCCTGCGCCATTCCGACTGCAGTGCCACTTGACAGAGTGAGACTGACAGGCAGTCAGGCCTTGCCAAAGGCGCCATAGGAAGCTCCGCCCGACTCAGGGCTCGGACTCGGGCTAAGGCCCCGGAAGACGGCGAACCGCTCCGCCCGACCCAGGGCTCGGACTCAGGCTAAGGCCCCGGAAGACGGTGAACTCCGCTCCGCCCGACCCAGGGCTCGGACTCGGGCTAAGGCCCCGGAAGACGGCGAACTCCGCTCCGCCCGACCCAGGGCTCGGACTTAGGCTAGGCCCCAGAAGACGACGAACTCCGCTTCGCCCGACCCCAGGGGTCGGACTCCGCCGTGGCCTCTGCCGAACGGCCTCCGCCTCGCCCGACCCAGGAGCTCGGGCTCGGCCTCGGCCATGAAAGACAGACTCGACCTCGGCTTCGGAGGAGCCTCCACGTCGCCCGACCTAGGGCACAAGCCCGCCACGTCAACAGGAAGCGCCATCAGCCCTACCCTGAGCCGACTCGGGCCGCAGAGAACAAGACCGGTGTCCCATCTGGCTAGCTCCGCCAGATAGGCAATGATGGTGCCCGCTGGCCCCGTGACGACGGCGGCTCTCAGCTCCCTTACGAAAGCAGGGGGACGTCAGCAAGGACCCAACCGCTCCGACAGCTGTCCCTCCACCAGGCTCCGTTGCTCCTCGACAGCCACGACACCACACCAGCTGGGTGCCAAGATCTCTCCGGCTGCCACATTGGCATGTACTTAGGGCGCTGGCTCTCCCCCGCTAGACACGTAGCACTCTGCTACACCCCCATTGTACACCTGGATCCTCTCCTTACGCCTATAAAAGGAAGGACCAGGGCCTTCTTAGAGAAGGTTGGCCACGCGGGGACGAGGACGGGGCAGGCGCTCTCTTGGGGCCGCTCGCTTCCCTCACCCGCGTGGACGCTTGTAACCCCCTACTGCAAGCGCACCCGACCTGGGCGCGGGACGAACACGAAGGCCGCGGGATTTCCACCTCTCTCACGACCCGTCTCCGGCCACCTCGCTTCCCCCCTTCGCGCTCGCCCACGCGCTCGACCCATCTGGGCTGGGGCACGCGGCACACTCACTCGTCGGCTTAGGGACCCCCCGGTCTCGAAACGCCGACAGTTGGCGCGCCAGGTAGGGGCCTGCTGCGTGTTGACGAGCAGTTTCCCGTCAAGCTCCAGATGGGCAGTCTCCAACGACCTCTCCAACCCGGGACGGTGCTCCGTTTCGGGAGTCTCGAGTTCATGTCTCTCGACGGCAGCTACGACATGATACTCCTTCCGCCGCCGCGCGACGACGACAATGGCGGCCGACAGCCCGCCCGCCGGCGGCAGAATCGACGACGTCTTCCCCGCGAGGTGGAAGAACAACATTCGAGCTCGCCCCGTCCTCTCCCCCGCCATCGGAGGAGGAGGCGGGGCAACCAAGGCCAAGCGGGAGGCCGCGCTCCGTCGGCTGTCGAGCGAATCGACGTCCCCAGCGCCCCAACGGAGGGCGCGTCGGGCGTCGACCTCGCGTTTGAGACGAAGGCGAGCGCCGTCCCCCGCGACACGCCAATCCCGAGCAAGTGGACGATGCCAGCACGCTCGCGGAGGGCCTGCAAGACGTCGCCCTCGTACCCAAGACGACGGCGCAATCAGTCCCCGACGTGACTATGTCGCTCCTCGTCGACCAAAAGGTACCGACTGATTCCCATCCTACGTCATTTCGACTCGGCCTCAACCCGCCTAGCGACCTCGCTTTGGGGGCGCTCACGTTGAGGCGAGTGCAACCCCTCTGGGGTTTCGTATGCGGTCGCCTTGGGACCGATTGACGGACGTCTCGACCTACGGGCCCTCTGGGTCCGAGGAAGATGACGATCCCAGCGTCTGTTGGGATTTCTCTGGATTTGGAAACCCCAGTGCCATGCGGGACTTTATGACCGCATGTGACTACTGCCTCTCCGACTGTTCCGACGGCAGCCGCAGCCTTGACGACAAGGACTGCGGCCCAAGCCGCGAATGTTTCCACGTCGAGCTAGGGGATCCCTCCGAAGCAACCATCTCGGCATGCCGGAGGACGATGATCTCCCTAGGCCGGTGCCTCGCGCCGACATCCCGCGGGAGCTAGCTGTGGTCCCCGTTCCGGCGGGGGGTCACGACCCACAGCTCGAGCAAGTCCGCTGGGCGCAGGCCATGCTCGACGAGGGAGCAGGAGCGCTCGAGTCGATCCGCCGGGACGTCGGGCAGGTATGGGCGGGCCAACCCCCGGCCGGAGAAATACGTCACCTGCCCCAGGGTTTCCAGCACCGCGTCGCCAACGATGTCAGGGACAGGCCGCCACCCGCATCTAGCGGGGTGGTCAGAACCTGGCAGCCGCAGCGATGCTCCTCCGCGCGATGCCAGAACCATCAACCACCGAGGGTCGCCGAATCCAGGGAGAGCTCAAGAATCTCCTGGAAGGCGCTGCGGCCCGGCGGGCCGAGAGCTCTGCCTCCCGAAGGCAGGGGTACCCCTCGGAACCTCATGCCGCGACTTCCCGATTCATGCGGGAAGCCTCGGTCTACATCGGGCGCACGCGCAACACCGCGCCTGCGGCCCCGGGCCACCTCGGCAACGAGCACCATCGTCGCGACCGTCGGGCCTGCCTCGACGAAAGGGTGCGCCGAGGCTACCACCCCAGGCGTGGGGGACGCTACGGCAGCGGGGAGGATCGGAGTCCCCGCCCGAACCACCCGGTCCGCAGGCCTTTCAGCCGGGCCATCCGGCGGGCGCCGTTTCCGGCCCCGTTCCGACCCCGACTACTATCACAAAGTACTCGGGGGAAACGAGGCCGGAATTGTGGCTCGCAGACTACCGCCTGGCCTGCCAACTGGGTGGAACGGACGACGACAACCTCATCATCCGCAACCTCCCCCTGTTCCTCCGACACTGCTCGCGCCTGGTTGGAGCACCTGCCCCCGGGGCAGATCTCCAACTGGGATGATTTGGTCCAAGCCTTCGCCGGCAATTTCTAGGGCACGTACGTGCGCCCTGGGAATTCCTGGGACCTCCGAAGCTGCCGGCAACAGCCGGGAGAGTCTCTTCGGGACTACATCCGGCGATTCTCGAAGCAGCGCACCGAGCTGCCCAACATCACTGACTCCGATGTCATCGGCGCGTTCCTTGCTGGCACCACCTGCCGTGACCTGGTGAGCAAGTTGGGTCGCAAGACCCCCACCAGGGCGAGCGAGCTGATGGACATCGCCACCAAGTTTGCCTCTGGCCAGGAGGCGGTCGAGGCCATCTTCCGAAAGGACAAGCAGCCCCAGGGCCGCCCCTCGGAAGAGGCTCCCGAGGCGTCTACTCCGCGCGGCGCCAAGAAGAAAGGCAAGAAGAAGTCGCAAGCGAAACGCGACGCGCCGACGCGGACCTTGTCGCCGCCGCCGAGTACAAGAACCCTTGGAAGCCCTCGGAGGTGCTAACCTTTGACAAGATGCTCAAGGAGCCGTGCCCCTACCATCAGGGGCCCGTCAAGCACACCCTCGAGGAGTGCGTCATGCTTTGGCGCCACTTTCACAAGGCCGGGCCACCCGCAGAGGGTGGCAGGGCCCGCGATGACGACCAAAAGGAAGATCACCAAGCAGGAGAGTTCCCGAGGTCCGCGACTGCTTCATGATCTACGAGGGCATGCGACGAATGCCTCGGCTCGGCATCGCAAGCGAGAGCGTCGGGAGGTCTGCTCGGTGAAGGTGGCGGCGCTAGTCTACCTAGACTGGTCCGACAAGCCCATCACCTTCGACCAAGCTGACCACCCCGACCACGTGCCGAGCCGGGGAAATACCCGCTCGTCGTCGACCCCATCATCGGCAACGTCAGGCTCACCAAGGTCCTGATGGATGGGGGCAGCTGCCTCAACGTCATCTACGCCGAGACCCTCAGGCTCCTGCGCGTCGATCTGTCCTCCGTCCGAGCAGGCGCTGCGCCCTTCCACGGGATCATTCCGGGGAAGCGTCAGCCCCTCGGACGGCTCGACCTTCCTGTCTGCTTCGGAACGCCCTCCAACTTCCGAAGGGAGATTTTGACGTTCGAGGTGGTCGGGTTCCGAGGAACCTACCACGCGGTATTGGGGAGGCCATGCTACGCGAAGTTCATGGCCGTCCCCAACTACACCTACCTGAAGCTCAAGATGCCGGGCCCCAACGGGGTCATCACCGTCGGCCCCACGTACAAACACGCGTTCGAATGCGACGTGGAGTGCGCGGAGTACGCCGAGGCCCTCGCCGAGTCCGAGGCCCTCATCGCCGACCTGGAAAACCTCTCCAGAGAGGTGCCAGACGTGAAGCGACACGCCGGCAACTTCGAGCCAGCGGAGACGGTTAAGGTCGTCCCTCTCGACCCCAGTGGCGACACCTCCAAGCAGATCCGGATCGGTTCCGGGCTCGACCCCAAATAGGAAGCAGTGCTCGTCGACTTTCTCCACGCAAACGCCGACGTCTTTGCGTGGAGTCCCTCGGACATGCCCGGCATACCGAGGGATGTCGCCGAGCACTCGCTGGATATTCGGGCCGGAGCCCGACCGGTCAGGCAGCCTCTGCGCCGATTCGACGAGGAGAAGCGCAGAGTGATAGGCGAGGAGATCCACAAGCTAATGGCAGCAGGGTTCATCAAAGAGGTATTCCATCCCGAATGGCTTGCCAACCCTGTGCTTGTGAGAAAGAAAGGGGGGAAATGGCGGATGTGTGTAGACTACACTGGTCTCAACAAAGCATGTCTGAAGGTTCCCTACCCCCTACCTCGCATCGATCAAATCGTGGATTCCACTGCTGGGTGCGAAACCCTGTCTTTCCTCGATGCCTACTCAGGGTATCATCAAATCAAGATGAAAGAGTCCGACCAGCTCGCGACTTCTTTCATCACGCCCTTCGGCATGTACTGCTATGTCACCATGCCGTTCGGTTTGAGGAATGCGGGTGCGACGTACCAGTGGTGCATGAACCATGTGTTCGGCGAACACATCGGTCGTACGGTCGAGGCCTACGTCGATGACATCGTAGTCAAGACAAGGAAAGCCTCCGGCCTCCTCTCCGACCTTGAAGTGACATTCCGGTGTCTCAAGGCAAAGGGCGTCAAGCTCAATCCCGAGAAGTGTGTCTTCAGGGTGCCCCGAGGCATGCTCCTGGGGTTCATCGTCTCCGAGCGGGGCATCGAAGCCAACCCGGAGAAGATCGCAGCCATCACCAGCATGGGGCCCATCAAGGACTTAAAAGGTGTACAGAGGGTCATGGGATGTCTCGTGGCCTTGAGCCGTTTCATCTCACGCCTCGGCGAAAGAGGCCTGCCTCTGTACCGCCTCTTAAGGAAGGCCGAGTGCTTCACTTGGACCCCTGAGGCCGAGGAAGCTCTCGGGAACCTGAAGGCGCTCCTCACCAAGGCGCCTATCTTGGTACCGCTAGCTGATGGAGAAGCCCTCTTGGTCTACGTCGCCGCGACCACTCAGGTGGTTAGCGCCGTGATCGTGGTCGAAAGGCAAGAAGAGGGGCATGCATTGCCCGTTCAGAGGCCAGTTTACTTCGTCAGCGAGGTGCTGTCCAAAACCAAGATCCGCTACCCACAAGTTCAGAAGCTACTGTATGCAGTGATCCTGACGAGGCGAAAGTTGCGACATTACTTCGAGTCTCATCCGGTAACTGTGGTGTCATCCTTCCCCCTGGGGGAGATCATCCAGTGCCGAGAGGCCTCGGGCAGGATCGCAAAGTGGGCGGTGGAAATCATGGGCGAGACAATCTCGTTCGCCCCTCGGAAGGCCATCAAGTCCCAGGTATTGGCGGACTTCGTAGCCAAATGGGTCGACACCCAGCTGCCAACGGCTCCGATCCAACCGGAGCTCTGGACCATGTTTTTCGACGGGTCGCTGATGAAGACGGAGCTGGCGCGGGCCTGCTCTTCATCTCGCCCCTCGGGAAACACCTACGCTACGTCCTGCGCCTCCATTCCGGCGTCCAACAATGTGGCTGAGTACGAAGCTCTGATCAACGGATTGCGAATCGCCATCGAGCTAGGGGTCCGACGCCTCGACGCTCGCGGCGACTCGTAGCTCGTCATCGACCAAGTCATGAAGAACTCCCACTGCCGCGACCCGAAGATGGAGGCCTACTGCGATGAGGTTCGGCGCCTGGAAGACAAGTTCTACGGGCTCGAGCTTAACCACATCGCCCGGCGCTACAACGAGACTGCGGATGAGCTGGCAAAAATAGCCTCGGGCGAACGACGGTTCCCCCGGACGTCTTCTCCCGGGATCTGCACCAACCCTCCGTCAAGATCAACGACACGCCCGAGTCCGAGGTACCCGGCCCAGCCCGAGGCGACCTCGGTTCAGCCTGAGGTACCCTTGGCCCCGAGGGCGAGGCGCTGCGCATCGAGGAGGAGCGGAGCGGGGTCACGCCTGATCGAGATTGGCAGACCCCGTACCTGCAATATCTCCGCCAAGGAGAGCTACCCCCCGACCAAGCCGAGGCTCGGCGGGTAGCGCGACACGCCAAGTCGTTCGTCTTGCTGGGCGATGAGAAGGAGCTCTACCACCACAGCCCCTCGGGCATCCTCCAGCGATGCATCTCCATCGCCGAAGGTCAGGAACTCCTGCAAGAGATACACTCGGGGGCTTGCGGCCATCATGCAGCGCCTCGAGCCCTCGTCGGGAACACTTTCCGGCAAGGCTTCTACTGGCCGACGGCGGTGGCTGACGCCACTAGAATTGTCCGCACCTGCGAAGGGTGTCAATTCTATGCGAAGCAGACCCACCTGCCCGCTCAGGCTCTGCAGACGATACCCATCACCTGGCCCTTCGCTGTGTGGGGTCTGGACCTCGTCGGCCCTCTGTAGAAGGCGCCCGGGGGCTACACGCACCTGATGGTCGCTGTCGACAAATTCTCCAAGTGGATCGAGGTCCGACCCCTGAACAGCATCAGGTCCGAGCAGGCGGTGGCGTTCTTCACCAACAACATCATCCATCGCTTCGGGGTCCCAAACTCCGTCATCACCGACAACGGCACCCAGTTCACCGGCAGAAAATTCTTGGATTTTTGCGAGAATCACCATATCCGGGTGGACTGGGCTGCCGTAGCTCATCCCATGTCGAATGGGCAAGTAGACCGTGCCAACGGCATGATTCTACAAGGGCTCAAGCCTCGGATTTATAACGACCTCAACAAGTTCGGCAAGCGATGGATGAAGGAACTCCCCTCCGTGGTCTGGAGCCTGAGGACAACGCCGAGCCGAGCCACGGGTTTCACGCCGTTCTCCTGGTCTACGGGGCCGAGGCCGTCTTGCCCACTGACCTAGAATACGGCTCCCCGAGGACGAGGGCCTACGACGATCAAAGCAACCAAGCTAGCCAAGAAGACTCGCTGGACCAGCTGGAAGAGGCTCGGGACAGGGCCTTACTACACTCGGCGCGGTATCAGCAGTCCCTGCGACGCTACCACGCCCGAGGGGTCCGACCCCGAGACCTCCAGGTGGGCGACCTGTGCTTCGGCTTTGGCAAGACACCCGAGGGAGGCACAAGCTCATGCCCCCCTGGGAGGGGCCATTCGTCATCGCCAAAGTTCTGAAGCCCGGAACGTACAAGCTGGCCAACAGTCAAGGCGAGGTCTACGGCAACGCTTGGAACATCCAACAGCTACGTCGCTTCTACCCTTAAGATGTTTCCAAGTTGTTCATATACCTCGCACCCACGCAAAGTTTAGTCAACAAGGAAGGGTCGGCCTCGCCTCGGCAAAGCCCGACCCTCCCTCGGGGGCTAAAAGGGGAGAAACCCCTCTGCGTCAAAATTTTCCTCGAAAAAAATCTCTTTTACCAGAATATCTTTCGTGCTTTTGACTACTTCAAAAAGTGGGTCCTGGAAACGACGGAGTACACGTAAGCAGCCAAGGCTGACCGAGCCGAGGGACTCCTACGCCTCCGGGATACGGATACCTCACTCATCACCTTCTGCGATAAGTAACTCGCGTTCGGATAAAGTGGCTCCGCGGATCGAACAAGTCTTTACGTTCGGAAGCCCTTCTGCCGAAGAGATCCTTCGAGCCTTCTCGACCGAGTCGGTGGCAGGGCCTCATGGACGGGTGAAAGTACGCATAAGCGGCAAGGCCGACCGAGCCGAGGGACTCCCACGCCTCCGGGATACGGATACCTCACTCATCACCTTCCGCGAGAAGCAACTCTCGCTCGCACTAACATCCCTATTACCGACAAAAAGTCCAGATACTCGAAACAAGAGGAAAAGAGACGCAGCTTTACAACGCAGCGAGGGTGTGTGTTCTGGCCTCGACGGCCGCACAAGGCACACGCTACAAGACAATCTGATCCTGCAGGTTCGGGTCTTGACGCTGGAAGGGAGCAGCAACACCCTCGGCATCGACGGCACCTTCGGCGAGGCCCGACCTAGCCTCGGACGGCGACGCGGTCCGAGGTTCTCCGCTCCAAAGGACGACGTCATCACCAC
The DNA here is from genome assembly GCA_029449295.1 of Zea luxurians. Taxonomy (NCBI): domain Eukaryota; kingdom Viridiplantae; phylum Streptophyta; class Magnoliopsida; order Poales; family Poaceae; genus Zea; species Zea luxurians. Next base: position 3,026 of record JAOPSE010003028.1, on the reverse strand, counting down.
GCCCGGGCAATCGCTCCCAGGGACTTCTCCGGGAATCCGGCCCGAGCAGGCGACTCAGCCGGTCACCCCTGGGGCCTCGGCCAACCATCTTCCGAGGGCGCCAGCCCGACCCGAAGCCTCGGCTGATCAACTCCGACGTCGATCCCGCCAACGGACAACCCGGCTAGGCTCCGGCCAACCAGGTTTAGGTGGGCCGGCAGTAATGACGGTGGCAGGCGCGCGGGAGCAGCGGTCACGTCGTCAGCCAAGCTCACGTCCCATCCGGGGGCAGCAAGAGAACCCCCTCTCACGGTGTGAAGACAACGCGCCCGTGGTCCGTTCCTCGAACGGCTCGCGCACGCGCAACGGCAGCCCCGCCAACTACTCGCCCCATCGCATTAACTCCGCGGCTGGACAGGCGGCGCTTCTGGCAGGAGCATCGGGCGACGCTTCGCCTTCGCCGAAACAACCGCGCCAAAAAAGGTACGCCGCGTCGTTTGGTTTCGTATCATTTTCCTTTTTCCTCTTTCTCTATCTCTTGCGACAGGGACCGGGAAAGGGGGATACCCCGAAAGGGATCCTTCCCCGTGAAGGAACTAGGCTCCGAGCCTCCTTACTGATCAGGGGTTCGAAGGCTGGCCCCCCGAAGGGTTCAACAGCCGCCTCAGATCGCGTGGGCCCTACACCCCTACTGGTCAGAGGTTCGAACGCCGGCCCCCCGAAGGGTTCCACGGCCGCCTCAGGCTACCCGGGCTCCGTGCCCATTACTGATCAGGGGTTCGAAGGCTAGCCCCCGAAGGGTTCACAGTCGCCTCAGACACCGAGCGAGGGTGACCAGGGTACGTTCGATACATAACCGAGGCTCGGGCTGCGCTCCCGAGGTTCCCTAGGACATTTCCGAGACCAGCGGGAGCGATCTTGTAACGGAATCCCAACAGAGGGAGGCATTGAGCCCTCGGACCCCGTCGCTAGGGGACCGGGTCCGGCAGATCACCCGTAGGTACTTTTGGGCGTGCCTCTGGGCCCCTAGCCGACCCCCAACGAATGGGGCACGGACGTCCACTCGGATTACCCGCTTGCAGCTCACCGGAGACACCATGTTCGGTGCCCATCGAGGGTAACATGGCGCTCTCCCCCTCCTCCTTGCGGAAAGGCGACGTAGGGGCGTATGTAAAAAAGCTGAGTCTGTCCCTAATCGCCCTCTCGCCCTGTGCGGAGGCTCGGGGGCTGCTCTCGCAAACCCGGCTCCGGCCGAACCATTGACAGCGTCAACATACCAGCCTGAGAACTTGGGCCCCGACCGTACACCCGGGCTACGGCCAGTTCGCATGAGGGAACCACCAGACCAGCTGAAGCATTACGCAAGGCATTAAGACCTCGAAGGAGTGAAACCACTCCTCCGAGGCCTCGGGGGCTACACCCGGCGGGTGCGCTCGCGCGCACCCACCGGAACAAAATGCAACCGAGAAGGGCTGGTCCCCTTGCAAAAAAGTGCAACGAAAGCCTCCAAGCGAGTGCTAACACTCCCTTCGAGGCTCGGGGGCTACTGTCGGGGACCATAATTAGGGGTACGCTCAAGACGCCTAATTCTCAGCTGGTAACCCCCATCAGCATAAAGCTGCAGAGGCCTGATGGGTGCGATTAAGTCAGGGATCAGTCCATACGAGTGACTCGATCACGCCTCGCCCGAGCCTAGCCTCGGGCAAGGGCAGCCGACCCCGAGGGGTTTCCATCTCGCCGAGGCCCCCTTTTAACGGCGAACACATCTCCGGCTCGCCCGAGGCCTTGCCTTCGCTAAGAAGCAACCCTGACTAAATCGCCGCGCCGACCGACCGAGTCGCAGGAGCATTTAACGCAAAGGTAGCCTGACATTTATCCTGACGCGCGCCCCCCCGGCAGAGCCGAAGTGACCGCCGTCACTTCGCCGCTCCACTGACCGGTCTGACAGAAGGACAGCGCCGCCTGCGCCATTCCGACTGCAGTGCCACTTGACAGAGTGAGACTGACAGGCAGTCAGGCCTTGCCAAAGGTGCCATAGGAAGCTCCGCCCAACTCAGGGCTGGACTCGGGCTAAGGCCCCGGAAGATGGCGAACTCCGCTCCGCCCGACCTAGGGCGGACTCGGGCTAAGGCCCCGGAAGACGGCGAACTCCGCTCCGCCCGACCCAGGGCTCGGACTCAGGCTAAGGGCCCCAGAAGACGGCGAACTCCGCTCCGCCCGACCCAGGGCTCGGACTCGGGCTAGGCCCAGAAGACGACGAACTCCGCTTCGCCCGACCCCAGGGGTCGGACTCCGCCTTGGCCTCTGCCGAACAGCCTCCGCCTCGCCCGACCCAGGAGCTCGGGCTCGGCCTCGGCCATGAAAGATAGACTCGACCTCGGCTTCGGAGGAGCCTCCACGTCGCCCGACCTAGGGCACAAGCCCGCCACGTCAACAGGAAGCGCCATCATCGCCCTACCCCGAGCCGACTCGGGCCGCAGAGAACAAGACCGGTGTCCCATCTGGCTAGCTCCACCAGATAGGCAATGATGGCGCCCCGCTGGCCCCGTGACGACGGCGGCTCTCAGCTCCCTTACGAAAGCAGGGGGACGTCAGCAAGGACCCAACCGCTCCGACAGCTGTCCCTCCACCAGGCTCCGTTGCTCCTCTGACAGCCACGACACCACACCAGCTGGGTGCCAAGATCTCTCCGGCTGCCACATTGGCATGTACTTAGGGCGCTGGCTCTCCCCCGCTAGACACGTAGCACTCTGCTACACCCCCATTGTACACCTGGATCCTCTCCTTACGCCTATAAAAGGAAGGACCAGGGCCTTCTTAGAGAAGGTTGGCCGCGCAAGGACGAGGACGGGGCAGGCGCTCTCTTGGGGCCGCTCGCTTCCCTCACCCGCGTGGACGCTTGTAACCCCCTACTGCAAGCGCACCCGACCTGGGCGCGGGACGAACACGAAGGCCGCGGGATTTCCACCTCTCTCACGACCCATCTCCGGCCACCTCGCTTCCCCCCTTCGCGCTCGCCCACGCGCTCGACCATCTGGGCTGGGGCA
>JAOPSE010003027.1:0-64116 GCA_029449295.1 Zea luxurians | reverse complement strand
ACAGGCAGCCGACTGGGTTGCCGCCAACCCACACCTAGAACTCGTCGTAGTCTTGGAACTCCTGGAAGTCTCCTTCCACAGCTTCATCTTCTCCTGAGCAGTGGTTGCAATGCTGACAACCTGGAGGGGGGGTTTGGTGTGTAGAGCAAGAGTGAGTACACATCAACATACTCAGCAAGTATCCTGTTTGGCTGTAGTGGACTAGCTTTATGTGGGGGTAAGTCAAGCAATTGCTTTTAGTTGGTCAGTTTATTATTTACTATAGAAAGCCAGGTTTTAGCATTAACCAAGTTATTAACCCAAAGTACCCTTTCCAAACGGAAAGAATACCACTTACCATTACCATAAGCATAATCATAACCATCCTCATTGTCATCTGTAAACCAAAATGTCTCTGATCAAGTACCTCTAATCACTGGAGCTCCCTTGGCCGCTCATAACCGCGAGCACGGCTGATATATCAGTTTTCAAACACTCTGCAGAGGTTGTGCACTTTACCCACAAGCCGTGATTCCCTCTTGCCTCGGGCCGATCAAACCCTTAAACACTACCAAGGTGAATAGGCAGGGTCTCACGTCCTTTACAAAGATTTCCCCGGGGCTGTAGCCGCCCGTTAGGTTTCCTAAATGTACCGCACTCCTCCCTAAGGGACAAATCAACCTTGGCAGAGCGAGCCGCATACACCGAGCCCCATTGACGGCACAACGGCTAAGCGAACTACACCCCGTTCCTCTAATTATTCAGCTAAGGGCGTCCCACTCCACCCTCATGGTTGCACTGTTTTCCCGGTGGTCTCCATAGAACAGGTCCTTACGGAGAGGCACTCGAGAAACCGCTCGAGCCCCCTTGAAGACCAAGTACAACATCATAATAAGAGAAGGGAAACAGCGTATCATAATAATCTCATCATGTTCATTGATTAGAGTTTGAGCAATAGCATAGAGCTAAATATAATAATCCGACCCAAATAGGTAAACAAGGACATGGATAACAAAAGCTAGTCAATCCTTAGGTATAAATGTGTAATGCGGGAGGTGAATTAAAGAATGAATAGGACAGAGATAGGTCAAAGGACACTTGCCTCCACCAACCGACTGCTGCTCAGGGGCTTCTCCTGCGAGTTCTTCGGGCTCTCCAACCGGATCGTTCTCTATGCGATTGCAAGCATACATACATCCATCCATCCAAATTAGGAAACAAACAGTACACCATACAAGAGAACAATAAGTAAATATGCATAGAATATCACATACGATGATGAATTTACCATGGTTAGAAAGAAATGAGAAAAGGTCTCGCGAGAGTTAAAGCTTATGCCCGAGACACACTACGGGTTGGTGAATAACTAGACGTCACGTGTTCTAGTTCCAATTGGTTCTAACAAAAGAATTAGTACATGCACTAATGTAAACGTGACCACTTTTAGTAGATTAACATTGAATAAGATAGACGATTAGCTATACAATTTAACTAACGTAACCAATTTCCAAATTGAGACTCCTATCTTATTAATATAAACAACGTGATTAGCACATATAGGATACGGAGGGGGGGGGGGTAGACGGGGCTAGGGGGTAGACGATCGTGTCGCGAGCGCAACAAGGGCGCTATGCGTCGCGTCGCGAGCACGACGAACTACGCCAGAACGCTGCGCGAGCACGCGCACGCGCAAAACCACACTTAACGTGCCGCGAACGAGTCGCGCACGCGTCGGGGCCGTGCGCTGGCTGAGCTCGAGGGCGCGCCGAGGCACGCTGGCCGAGCTCGAGGCCACGCCGAGGGCCGACGCGACGCGAGCAAGGCACGGGGGCGAGCGGGCAAGCACGGCGCACGGGCGGGGGCACGGCCGAGGCCGAGAGCGGGGGGGCCGGCCGGGGCACGGGCGGCCGGGTCACGGGGCGGTCGGTTGAGCCGGGGGGGGCGGCCGAGCCGGGGCACGGCGGGGCGGGGGGGGCGGCCGAGGCCGGGCGCGGGGCGGTTGGGCCGGGGCGCGGGAGGCCGAGCCGGGGCGGGGAACGCCGGGGCGGGCACAGGAGGCGGCAGAGCCAGGCGGGGGCGGTCGAGCAGGGCCGGGACGGCCGGCCGGGGCGGGGGCGACCGAACCGGGGCCGGGTGGCCGAGGCCAAACGCGGGGGAGGGGCGGTGTGGGCGGCCGAGCCGGGGCCGGGCGGCCGAGCCGGACGCAGGGAGGGAGGAGGGAGAGGGGGAAAGGAGAAGGGAGGAGGGGGGGGGGAGTCTCACCACGGCGGAGGAGGGCGGCACGCGGGGCACGAGCGGGGCGGCGGCGCTAAGGGAGCGGAGAGGGGATTTTGGAAAAAGAAGAAAAAAAAGAGAGGGGGGACGGTCGGGCCGACTGGGCCCAAAGGGGGGGGAGAGGGGAAGCTGGGCCGGCGCGGGGGCCCACGCGGGAAGGGGGGGAGGGGGGCGGCTGGGCCGCCAGCTGGGCCGGCCGAAGGGGGGGGTTGGGCCGAAAGGGGAGAAAGGGGGGGGGAAAGAGAAAAGAAAGAAAAAGAAAAAAAAGAAAAAGCTTTTTCCTTTTTCTGATTTCTAATTTCCTCTAGATGAAAGCATTCACATTTTTAATCAATCAAGAAGTATGCATGGTTCGCATGATGCATCACACAAATAAAGTATTTTAAGGTTTTGCTTTACACGAGGTCTAAAGCCAAAACCCGCTGCGACTTTGGAAAAGATCAAGGCTTAGTGAGGAGAAAAGGGAAAAAGGAAAGGGTAACGCCTGAATTTGGTGAGAGAAAAGAAGAAAAAAAATTCTACCCCCAAATTCAGGGCGTTACAAACCTATCCCCCTTAAAAGAATCTCGCCCTCGAGATTCAGGGTTGGCTAGCAAAGAGCTCAGGGTATTTGGCCATCAGATCATCTTCACGCTCCCAGGTTGCTTCTTCCTCTGAATGGTGATTCCACCTGACTTTGCACATTCTGATGGTCTTCCTTCGGGTGACTCTGTCTGCAACCTCAAGGATTTGCACTGCTTCTCAACGTAGGTCAAGTCTTCCTGGACTTCAAGACCTTCCACTGGCAACTGCTCCTCTGGCACACGCAAGCACTTCTTCAACTGAGACACATGAAAGACATCATGCACACAGACAAATTCTCTGGCAAACTGAGCTGATAGGCCACTTCTCCACGCCTTGCGAGAATCTGGTACGGACCAATGTAGTGGGGTGCTAGCTTGCCTTTGACTCCGAATCTTCTGACTCCCCTGATCGGTGACACTTTCAGATAGACAAAGTCTCCGACTTCGAAACTCATCTCTCTTCTTCTTGTGTCTGCATAGCTTCGCTGCCTTGATTGCGCTATCTTCAGATTCTCTCGGACCATCTTGATGTTCTCTTCGGCTTCAAGCAAAATGTCTGGCCCGAACACTTGCTTTTCCCCAGGCTGATCCCATTGCAACGGAGTTCTACAACTCCTCCCATAGAGCGCTTGAAATGGTGACATCTTCAAACTAGCCTGGTAACTGTTGTTATAGATGAATTCTGCATAAGGCAATCGCTTATCCCATCCGGACTGATCTTGCAGCGCACAGGCTCTCAACATATCTTCGAGAATTTGATTGGTCCTTTCGGTCTGGCCATCTGTCTGCGGATGATAAGCTGAACTGAAATTCAGATGTGTGCCCAAGGCTTCATGCAACTGCTGCCAGAAATGAGAGGTGAACTGCGTTCCTCTGTCTGACACTATCTTCTTTGGCACACCATGAAGACAAACGATCCGAGACATATACAACTCTGCCAGTACTGCGTTGCTATAGTTGGTCTTGACAGGTATGAATTGGGCTGACTTGGTCAAAGTCCACTACTACCCAAATAGAATCGTAGCCGGCTCGAGTGCGAGGCAATCCGACTATGAAATCCATGCCGATTTCATCCCATTTCCACTGAGGGATCTACAACGGTTGCAACAATCCAGCTGGTCTCTGATGCTCTCTTAATTCTTGACAACTATCGCACATAGCCACATGCTCTGCGATTTCCCTCTTCATCCCGTACCACCAGAATTTCTTCTTCAGATCCTGATACATCTTCTCACTACCAGGGTGAATCGAATAAGCAGTCTCATGAGCTTCCTTAAGAATCAACTCCGAATGGATTGGACATTGGGAACGCACAAGCGGTCTTTGAACCATATCACACCTTCTGCATCTTTACGAAAATCTTTGCCTCTGCCATCTAGGATCAGTCGCCGAATCTCACTGATCTTTTCATCATTCTTCTGCGCTTCTTTGATTTCTCGCTCCAAGGTAGGTTCCAACTCAACTGTGACTCCTCGCGAATTGTTCAGAAACCCGAGACTCAACCTGTCAAACTCCTTGGCCAACTCATAAGGCATCGGACGAGCGACCATCAATTGACTTGACTCTTCCTGCTCAAAGCATCTGCCACTACATTCGCTTTGCCTGGATGGTAATGAATCTCCAACTCATAGTCTTTGATCAGCTCTAACCATCTTCGCTGCCTCATATTCAGCTCCGACTGAGTGAATATGTACTTCAGACTCTTGTGGTCTGTGTAAACATCGTATTTCTGTCCATACAGATAGTGCCTCCATGTCTTCAATGCGTGAACCACTGCTGCCAATTCTAGGTCATGGATTGGGTAATTCTTCTCATGAACCTTCAGCTGTCGGGACGAGTAAGCCACAACTCTTCCCTCTTGCATCAACACGCATCCCAAACCTGTGTAACAAGCATCACAGTACACAGAGAAGGGCTTGTGCACATCAGGCAAGACTAGGACAGGCGCTGTTGTCAACTTCTCTTTCAGCGCTTCGAAGGCCTCTTGACATTTCTGGATCCACTTGAACTCAACCTTGTTGCCTGAGCTGGTGCTGCCTAACTGTTCTGCTGGTTTGCTGGGGCAGGAAGACGAGGTGTCTGCTGATTCTGCCTCTGAAACTGACCTCCTGACTGATTGCTCTGACGGTTCTGGTACTGATGCTGAGGATACTGCCTTTGGAACTGCTGATGCTGCTAAGGTGGACGCTGGTTCTGCCTGAACTGCTGAGGTTGATTGCCTAAGAAACGAGGATGGTTGCTGCTTCCAGGCTGGGGTCCACTGATCTTGCGCTTACGATCCTCCATCTCCTTACGCTTCCTTTCTGTCATGATTGCTCTGTCAATCAGGTGCTGGAATGTTGGGAAGGTGTGATTCATCAGTTGGTACTGAAGAGGGTCAACCAAGCCTCTCAAGAAACGGTACTGTCGCTTGGGTCGGTGTTGACATCTTCAGGAGCATAGCGAGACAACTGCAGAAACCTATCTCGATACTCACTGACAGATGATGACCCTTGCTTAAGGGCCAGGAACTCCTCCTTCTTCACTGTCATCAGACCTGCAGGCACATGGTACTGACGAAAGCTACCTCTGAACTCTTCCCAGGTGATGGCATCGGGGTTGGCATGGGTGGCGAGATAAGACTCCCACCATGATTGGGCTGCTCCTCTCAACGGACGGGGACCATACAAGACTTTCTCCCTGTCATCACACTGAGCGGTATGCAACTCCCGCTCCACAGTGCGCAGCCAATCTTCAGCATCCATGGGGTCAGAAGAGTGAGCAAACGTTGGTGGATGACCTCTCATGAATTCAGCACGCTTCTCTCTGGGCATCTGAGGCATCTGAGGCTGAGGTGGTGCTTGCTGCTGTTGTTGCTGCTGCTGCTGCTGAATGGCGGCCAGAGTCTGACCGATGGCTTGAACCGCTTGAGTCTGCATCAGAAACATCTGCTCGATCGACATCGGGGGCGGGGGCGGCAGGTGCTGCTGCTGGGGCACCTCATCCTGCTGAGCGGCTCGCTCCTGCTGAGCACGCCTTCCTCCTCTGCGCCTATTCTCTGACATCTGCAGAATGCAACCACACATCAGAACTGATCTGGCAAATCTTGCAGCATAAGAAAAGAGTATAGAATTCTTCAACAGCACTGAACAAATGAGCATCTTCACTGATCTCCAACACAGACCACACACTTCTCAGATAAAGAGGAAAGTGGAATAAAGGTTTCCCAACTATATAACTAACTCCATTAACATAATATGTAAACCAAAATGCAGGGGTACCCACACTCTGGTGACAGTCATTACAAAAATCCAAACCAAACATAGTTCATCATGACAAACATAGATGCACAGGATATAGCAAACTACCCTGTCTAACTAAGACTAACTAAAAGCAGACTAACGCTAGGACTGTAACTTCTACGTATATATTTTGTGTTAATTACAAGATCCAACTCTAGCGATCTATGGTTCTAGATTTATCTTGGTCTTGCAGTCGGGATTGCCATAAGACCGGTGTCCACGCCGAGGTGAGCGGTATGGGTGCTGAGTCCCGACGGGAGCGGGGGAACCATCATCCAGGTGACGACGTTCCGCGCGCTCAGCCCGCAGCAGGGCGATCTCAGCACGAGCCCTACTCAGCTCGTCTAATGCATGGTCCAGCTCCGTGTTTAGCACGGCGGCTAGGTTGACTGTGCTGCTCAACCTAGGATTGTCCTCACCAGCAGGTGAAACAATCACGCCTCCTGTGCTGCCAGATGGACGGCAGGGGTAATACTTCAGGTCGAGACCGTCAGCTACCCCACCGAGAACCGAGCAGTAGTGCGAAAGCGCACGCCGTGCACTTGCATGGCTGCCTCAGCTGAGTCCCGCTCAGAGATGGAATAGTGCTCTGAGCAGGCCTCCGCACCCTAGAGACTGTTCTCCGGACGGCGCACCAAGCAGGTCGCCTCCCAGCGGTCCGGGTAGACCTCGCGACTATGCTGGTAGACCACACAGCGATTCTCGATGGACCAAGTACGCCGGTCAAGTGCCCGACGTAGCAGGGTGTCGAGCGCATCATGGAAGTGACACCCGCGAGCAGCGTCGCGAGTGATGGGTCGAGCAACCCATCCTTCCGGCTCATGGTCAGCAGGGAAGTCGGTGTCGTGGCTCGGGCTGTCGTCGCCACCTCCGTCGTCTGGGTCTCCTCCAGCAGCTACTCCAAAGGCTGGGGCGCCCAGTGGTGGTGCAGGGGGCGCCTCCAGGGGAAGCACAGGAGAGCAGCTCCTCACAGACTCTATCTCCTGCTGGAGCGAGAAAGAAGAGCCCTGTTGCTCCTGTCGTGACGTTCCTGCTCCTCATGCAGGCGGTGGTGCAGTCTCTCCAAGTGGCTGGACTGTCCGGCCACGGGACGGCGAAGCGGACGCTCCGCAAGGCGGGAGGGTAAGAAGGGGATGACGGACTTTCGTGCAGTGTGTCTAAGTCGAGCCATCTACAAAAGACACCGCAAGCAAAAGAGTGAGAACAGAATTAATATGACCACAAATAATGAATCATAAATAAATGAAGGATTAGAATAAAAACACAATTTTCAGTAAGGTATAATATATAGTAGAATATAGGTTTGGTCGGTATAACCAACTTTTGAAGGGGTACCAAAGTCAAGGCAGGGACAGAGGTCTATAATCCTTAGAAAGACCATTCTACTCTAGGTTAGCGGTCCTACGGTCAGCACGGCTTTGATACCACTTATGTCACACCCGGTTTTAGAAGGTAAACCGAATGCGAACCATGTACGTGCCAAGATCAGTTATTCACGTACACAGCAGTTACATAACATGGACATCATCACACAGTGCTCAAAATAGTATTAAAAGGGAAATAATAGTCGATTACATCATGCGCCTGAGACGTCCATATAGTCCTTACAATAAATCAAAGTGCGAAAACGAAACGTAGATAACCGCGGCCTTCACAGGCAGCCGACTGGGGGTTGCCGCTAACCCACACCTAGAACTCGTCGTAGTCTTGGAACTCCTGGAAGTCTCCTTCCACAGCTTCATCTTCTCCTGAGCAGTGGTTGCAATGCGGACAACCTGGGGGGGGGTTTGGTGTGTAGAGCAAGAGTGAGTACACATCAACATACTCAGCAAGTATCCTGTTTGGCTGTAGTGGACTAGCTTTATGTGGGGGTAAGTCAAGCAGTTGCTTTTAGTTGGTCAGTTTATTATTTACTAGTAGAAAGCCAGGTTTTAGCATTAACCCAAGTTATTAACCCAAAGTACCCTTTTCAAACGGAAAGAATACCACTTACCATTACCATAAGCATAATCATAACCATCCTCATTGTCATCTGTAAACCAAAATGTCTCTGATCAAGTACCACTAATCACTGGAGCTCCCTTGGCCGCTCATAACCGCGAGCAGCTGATATATCAGTTTTCAAACACTCTGCAGAGGTTGTGCACTTTACCCACAAGCCGTGATTCCCTCTTGCCTCGGGCCGATCAAACCCTTAAACACTACCAAGGTGAATAGGCAGGGTCTCACTACGTAGCCTTTACAAAGATTTCCCCGGGGCTGTAGCCGCCCGTTAGGTTTCCTAAATGTACCGCACTCCTCCCCAAGGGACAAATCAACCTTGGCAGAGCGAGCCGCATACACCGAGCCCCATTGACGGCACAACGGCTAAGCGAACTACACCCCGGTTCCTCTAATTATTCAGCTAAGGGCGTCCCACTCCACCCTCATGGTTGCACTGTTTTCCCGGGCGGTCATCCATAGAACAGGTCCTTACGGAGAGGCACTCGAGAAACCGCTCGAGCCCCCTTGAAGACCACAAGTACAACATCATAATAAGAGAAGGGAAAACAACGTATCATATATAATCTCATCATGTTCATTGATTAGAGTTTGAGCAATAGCATAGAGCTAAATAATAATAATCCGACCCAAATAGGTAAACAAGGACATGGATAACAAAAGCTAGTCAATCCTTAGGTATAAATGTGTAATGCGGGAGGTGAATTAAAGAATGAATAGGATAGAGATAGGTCAAAGGACACTTGCCTCCACCAACCGACTGCTGCTCAGGGGCTTCTCTGCGAGTTCTTCGGGCTCTCCAACCGGATCGTTCTCTATGCGATTGCAAGCATACATACATCCATCCATCCAATTAGGAAACAAACAGTACACCATACAAGAGAACAAATAAAGTAAATATGCATAGAATATCACATACGATGATGAATTTACCATGGTTAGAAAGAAATGAGAAAAGGTCTCGCGAGAGTTAAAGCTTATGCCCGAGACACACTACGGGTTGGTGAATAACTAGACGTCACGTGTTCTAGTTCCAATTGGTTCTAACAAAAGAATTAGCTACATGCACTAATGTAAACGTGACCACTTTTAGTAGATTAACATTGAATAAGATAGACGATTAGCTATACAATTTAACTAACGTAACCAATTTCCAAATTGAGACTTCTATCTTATTAATATAAACAACGTGATTAGCGCATATAGGATACGGAGGGGGGGGGGGGTAGACGGGGCTAGGGGTTGACGATCGTGTCGCGAGCACAACAGGGCGCTATGCGTCGCGTCGCGAGCACGACGAACTACGCCAGAACGCTGCGCGAGCACGCGCACGCGCAAAACCACACTTAACGTGCCGCGAACGAGTCGTGCACGCGTCGGGGCCGTGCGCTGGGCCGAGCTCGAGGCCACGCCGAGGGCCGACGCGACGCGAGCAAGGCACGGCGGGGCGAGCGGGCAAGCACGGCGCACGGGCGGGGCGAAGCACGGGCAGGGTGGGGGCACGGCCGAGGCCGAGAGCGGGGGCGGCCGAGCCGGGGCACGGGGCGGTCGGGCCGGGGTCGGCCGAGCCGGGCACGGGGCGGTCGGTTGAGCCGGGGGCGGCCGAGCCAGGGCACGGCGGGGGGGGCCGAGGCCGGGCGCGGGGCGGTTGGGCCGGGGCCGGGGGCGGGAGGCCGAGCCGGGGCGGGGAACGCCGGGGGGGCGCGGGAGGCGGCCGAGCCGGGCGGCGGCCGAGCAGGGGCCGGGACGGCCGGGCGGCGGGGCGGCCGAGGGGGCGGCCGAACCGGGGCGGGGCGGCCGAACCGGGGTCGGGTGGCCGAGGCCAAACGCGGGGGAGGGGCGGTGCGGGCGGCGGCCGGGGGCGGGCGGCCGAGCCGGGGCCGGCGGCCGAGCAGGGGCCGGGCGGCCGAGCCGGACGCGGGGAGGGAGGAGGGAGAGGGGGAAAGGAGAAGGGAGGAGGGGGGGAGTCTCACCACGGCGGAGGAGGGCGACACGGCAGGGCACGGGGAAGGGAGCGGCGGCGGCGGCGCTAGGGTTAGGGGAGGGCGGCGGCGGCGCTAGGGTTAGGGAGAGGGTGAGGGAGAGAGAGAGGGAGAGGGAGGGGATTTTTGGAAAAAGAAGAAAAAAAAGAGAGGGGGGGGACGGTCGGGCCGACTGGGCCCAAAGGGGGGGAGAGGGGCGGCTGGGCCGGCGCGGGGAGCCCACGCGGGAAGGGGGGGAGGGGGGCGGCTGGGCCAGCTCCGGCCGAAGGGGGGGTTGGGCCGAAAGGGAGAAAGGGGGAAGAGAAAAGAAAGAAAAAGAAAAAAAAAAAGAAAAAGCTTTTCCTTTTTCTGATTTCTAATTTCCTCTAGATGAAAGCATTCACATTTTTAATCAATCAAGAAGTATGCATGGTTCGGCATGATGCATCACACAAAATAAAGTATTTTAAGGTTTTGCTTTACACGAGGTCTAAAGCCAAAACCCGCTGCGACTTTGGAAAAGATCAAGGCTTAGCGAGGAGAAAAGGGAAAAAGGAAAGGGTAACGCCTGAATTTGGTGAGAGAAAAGAAGAAAAAAAATTCTACCCCCAAATTCAGGGCGTTACAGGTTGCGGCCGTGACCCCCTGCAGTCTCCAAAACCATCCAAGACCTGTCCAAGTGATTAAGATAAAGTATTAGTTTCTATTATTAATTTGAACATATAATATGAAAAAGCAGCAACAACATCTAAAGTTACCTACCTCTCTCCATCGGGTCGTATCAGCGGACGTCTGTCACGAAGTATGGGTCGCTGAGGGAGACTCGCGAGACCTCGCAGGTAGATACTCCTCGAACCTGAGGAGCCAGAACCTGAGACGTCCTGCTGAGCGGCGTCGTCGTCGTCGTCCTGCTGCGCTGCATCGTCGTCGTCCTGCTGCGCCACATCGACAGTGGCTTGCTGCTCCACCTGCTGCTGTACGCGTCGTCCTGCATACGCCGGGGGGGGGGAGATTGATGGGGATAACGAACACGAGCCAACATGTGTATGGGGCAGCGGTCATTCCATAGGGATTGAACCCATCTGTGGCCAGCGCAACACGAACATTACGAGCCTCTTTGGCTTTCTCATGGTGAATGCATCAAAGTGGGTCCATGCTTCACCATCGGATGCGTGAACCATCTTGTCAGGATTGTATCGTTTGCCTTTTTTGTGCCATGTCATCTGTTTCGCGGATTCCTCTGTCATGTATAGACGCTGGATCCTCGGTATGAACGGAAGGTGGCGTAGGATTGTCACGGGGATGTCGAGCTGCCTCTTCTGTCCATCACCAGAGTCTACCTCCATGAACCTAGACGATTTACATTTCGGACAGTACTTTGCCTCAGTGTGTTCTTTCCTAAATAGGACGCAGCCCTTCGGACAAGCATGTATCTGCTCATACGTCATCTTGAGTGCACGAAGGAGTTTATGTGCCTCGTACATGCTCTTTGGCAGAACGTGATCCTCCGGAAGCAGGCTGCCAATAACTGTCAACAAACCATCGAAGGCGTCTCGACTCATGCTATACTGACTTGAACGCCATTATACGCTCAGTGGCATCCAGTTGAGAAACATTTGTCTTGCCGTGAAGGGGTTTCTATGCCGCGTCAAACATGTCGTAGAATGCCTTTGCGGTCGCCTCTGGCTCGTCCTCCATACGTCCTTCGGCGAACTGTGCCTCGTGATAGTCGTTCAACATGTTCGCTACCCCCGGCATCAGCATCGTAATCCTCGACGCGTTGTCTCACCATCTCCTCTCTCGTGCGATGCGCTTCACCATGGAAGATCCACCGAGTATAGTCCGGCGTAAATCCATTCTTCCAAATATGTTCTACCATGGCCTTCTTTGTTTTCCTTTTCCTATTGGCACATTTGCTGCACGGACAAGGGACTAGACTAGCTCCTTTAGCAGCTTTGCCAAATGCCCGTTCCACGAAAGCATCGGTCTTCCTAATCCATTCAGGGGTGACATCATTACGTCGAACGCGGCCCGTGTACATCCACTCACGGTCCTCCATCCTCTAACATATATAACCGAGTATAGTTTAATATAGACATGTAATGCATGTACACTACGTTCCTACCTTCTAATAGGTGAGGATAGGTCCTAATCCCACCCGCAATTTTGGCAGCACCTCCCCGCTGTTCTTCGGATACACGTCCTGGCAGGGAGAGTGTACTGTCCGGAGAACAACAGGGAGGTGACGCCGAAACTCTGTCTCAGACCGGAGTAGAGCATGGAAACTAACACCATCTACGCAACCGCGGGCTGTCCAAAAAACGTGGACAATTCGAAAATGATACATTTGTAGATATGCAAAGATCTATATCTACACCGTATCTCTTTCGAACGGGAGACGCCTAACTGGGTTACGTGATCTACGACCATGATGCGGAAATAGAGGTTATAGCTAGGGTGGCGGTGGAGTCAGGCTAGTGGGGCTGTGGCGGGTCGGTGCAGTGGCGACGCGACGCGGTGCAGGCAGACCCGCAGTGGCTAGGAAGACAAGTATCTTCTCTGTAAAAAAGAAACACAAGTCTATTAATAAAAAAAAATCGACAGCACCTCCCCTGTACGTTGAGGTTTTTAAAACCTGCAAATAAAACTAACAGCACGATGGCTGACATGCACACAGTAAGAAGCAATTCACCTAAAGTATACACTACTAGCAGTTGTCACATTTCTTATTTCCCGTTGCAAGCCATCACAATGCTTCATGATGGAGATGCGAATAACTTGGTAGATCCACAACTACATGGTGACCTCGGGCGCGGATATATAAATGGTTGGGTGACCTCGGCTTACATGATTTATACATTCTATCATCTAATCAATAATAAATAAAAATTGACGCATAAAAAGTTTATACCTCGCATGGGGGCGACGGATCCTTCGCGTGGCGTGGCCGGGCGGCGGTGGCGGCGCGTGAGGAGGCGGCCTCCGGCGGCGGTGGTGGCGCGCGGCGTTGGTGGCGGGGGCACGGCGAGGGCGAGGGCATGGCGGGGGCTGGCGAGGGGCATGGCGACGCGGGCAAGGCGGGGGCGGGCGAGGGGCACGACGAGTGGCACGGCGCGCGACACGGGGCACGGTGGGCGTGGAGGGTGCAACGGCGAGCGGGCGAGGGCGCGGCGGGGGCGCGGGTGCGGCAGACGGCGGGCGGGCAAGTGTGGCGGGGGGCACGGGTGCGGCGAGGGGCGAGGGGCGCGTGCGCGGCGAGGGGTGAGGGGCGAGGGGCGCGGGCGCGGCGGGGGGCGGCGGCGCGGCGAGGGGTGGCGGCGCGGCGAGGGGCGGTCGGGCGGGGCGCGTCGAGCGCGGGGCGGGGGGGCGTGGGCGGCGGTGGGGCGCGTCGAGGGCGGTGCGCGACAGCGGCACGACCGGACGGCGAGGGGCGCGGACGGCGATGGGGCGGCGGCGCGGTGAGAGTGCGTGAGTGAGAGAGTGAGGAAGAAAGGGCTAACTATCGGTAAGTAAACCCTCTTTGCCGAGTGCCCGTGATCTGGCACTCGGCAAAGATTTTTTTTTAATTTTAAAATATACTTTGCCGAGTGTCCTCGATCCGGCACTCGCAAAGTCTTCTTTGCCGAGTGTCCCCCGGGCGACACTCGGCAAAGGCTATTTCACTACACTTTGCCGAGTGTCAACCATTTGACCCTCGGCAAAGGCTTCTTTCCCGAGTGTCATCTCTGGACACTCGGCAAAGTAATTTTATTTTTTTATTTTCCCTACCAATTTTTTGTGGTGTGTTCCTACACTATATAGATCTACATGTACCATTTTGAGACAATTAGAAAATTGTTTTCTATAGCTAGTAGATTTAGTTCGTTTTTTTGAATTTCTTCAAAAAACACATTTGAACTGCAAGTCACTTGAAACTTGGAAAATCGTGCATGCAATAATGATATCCATACTACTTAGCAAGTTACGACCGATTTCAGGAGCGGACCGAAACTTCACCATGCTCACTCAACAAGGCCGTGAACTTGCCATCCAGCTGTTTAAAAATTTTATAAAAAACAAACAAACTTAGAAAATCATGAAACTTGTCCACGTGTCATGATATCATCTGTAGAGTCTGTGATAAAAAATTTAGAATGTTTGGAGAAAGTTGTGAGACATTATGTGTAGAAACCTAAGAGAACTACACATGAAATCATAGAGTTTCAATGTGGATCTCTTAGGTTTGTACACATAGTGTTACAACTTTCTCGAAACTTTTTCAAATTTTTATCACAACCTCTACATATGATATCATGACACGTGGATAGGTTTTATGATTTTCTGACTTTGTTTGTGTTTTATACAATTTTTAAACACCTGGATGGTAAGTTCACGATCATGTTGAGTGAGCATGGTGCTCGAAGTTTCCAGTCCGCTCCTAAAATCGGTCGTAACTTGTGCTAAGTAGCATGGATATCATTTTTGCATGCACGGTTTTCCAAGTTTCGAGTGACCTGCAGTTCAAATCTGAATTTTCCGAAGAAATTCAAATAAACAAACTAAATCTACTAACGATTGAAAACTCTGTTATAATTGTCCACAAATGATACATATAGGCCCTTTGCCGAGTGTTTGACTCTCAGCAAAGCCGTCTTTGCCGAGTGCTTGGCTGTGCCGAGTGTCCTGCACTCGGTAAATAGGATCTTTACCGAGCGTAGGACTTTACCGAGTGCGGCTCTCGGCAAAGTCGGCTTTGCCGAGTGCCCGATAAAAAGCACTCGGTAAAGCCGCCCGTACTCGGCAAAGGTCCGGATTCCGGTAGTGGGGGCTGGTATTTATATACAGACCAATAACCACTATCGTAATCACGCTTTACCGAGTGTATTCCTGTACCGAGAGTCCTGCTCTCGACAAACGTCGTCGTTATTGAGAGCAGGACTTTGTGAGTACGACATTCGACAAAGGCTTATTTGTTGAGTGCCCGACAAAAAGCACTCGCAAAGCACCGAGCAGTCGGCAAAAACCCGGATTCTGGTAGTGAACTGATGAGCTAGGGAGCACAAGTGTGTGTATTTTGTTTGTTTTTTTGATGCACGCGATGTGATGCGAACCCACCATATATACGTGTGTACCTGCCTCCTTCCATTCTCCTGCAAATTGCATAATAATTATATAACTTTTAGTTAGCTGGAGACGACGACAGATGGGACAAAGAATGGTTTATCAGCTACGGGGCTAATAAGTATTTTTGGTTCGTTGCCTTGTGTCTACCTTTTTTTATATATATAATGGAACACAAGGACCAAAGCACCTAATGGCTAGAGAGAAAAGAGGGAATATTTACAAAGGAAACCAAACAAAACTAAGAAAGAAGAAGAACATCTCTCTTGTTGTCGGAGTTTGGTACTGGTGGCGCAATATACGGGATATACCACGTAGTGCTTTTGGGTGGTTGGTGGAGTCGATTGCAGCTCGATGGTTCTTGCGGCGATGAAACACAGAGGATTACATAGGTTCGAACCGCTAGAGCGCGTAACACCCTACGTCATGTATGCTTGCTATGTTGTATTACTCAGTGATCTTGATTACATAGAGTTCCGGAGCTAGAAGACGACTATGCCTACTGAGAGATCTCAAGTTTTCATAGTGATGCCTCTTCTGCCTTATGTGGATCGAATTCGAGCTACACACACCACACACGATCGTTATAAACCTATCTCTATCCCTAAAACTGACTCTGACTTATCCGAAAGTCAGCGAGGACTCTTCAGGAAACATGTCACATCCTCCGCATGCGTGGGGTCGGTTCACGCACCTTTGTGCCCACGTACTTCTTTCCTTGCCTGCTTGTAGCCACATAGTTGACTATCATGTAAGCCTGCATGTCCGACCTATTGAGGCCTCTATAATGGCCCACAGACTATAACCGGGCTGTGGAACCCTGGGGATATTTATCCCCATAAGCGCTCGAGGCTCAAGCCAATTTTGAGAATAATTGGCTTGAGACTCCAAGCATGAGTTTTGCTCTTGGTGTCATATCTTGTCGAGTAAACTAATTACCCTTCGTGGATGTAATCTCTTTCAATGCCTTGATTCGTAGGTGCACCCAATGGATGTAGCCCTTGAGCTTCGAGCTGACTTGAGTAGCAATCAACTTGAAGGTCCCAATAAAAATCTTCTCCAAGTGAATCTTTCAACTTGACTTGTACTGGATCAATTGCTGCTTGCGAACACAATGTTGATTTGTCCCTTGTGGTTTGGGTTGATTATGAGTGATTGTCAACGGGCAGTACTTTGGTGTAGTCGGTGGACTGACCAGAGTATGACTTATGTGTTGTGCAATCTTGTCTCTTGGCTTGTGGTATGCAGGTGTGGAGCACAGGTACAGTGGTCGAAGGCAAAGGTGAAGTTCATGCTAGTTTGTGTGATGGATCATGAGCGGCGAAGGATGAGCGCTGAGACTTGATCGAGGGACCAAAGAAGCGGGGGTGACTAGCCATGGTGTCTGACACCTGGAACACGCACTAGTGTGACGACGTGGTAGAGCAGATCGTGTCACTAGCGAGGTCGAGGACTGGCGGGGCATGTGTTCTGGATGTGGGGGGATGCGCATGCGGTGCGTTACTCATGACGGTTTCATGGTTGAGCCTCAATACCACCTAGCTGCTGGTTTTGCTAAGTTTGGGCCTCAAAACTCAGCGATCACAATTCCAGTGGGAATCATAAGCGGCATGTGGCATCATCACAAATGGTGCTTTATGGCAAAGCCGTGTAGAGAGTGTGGCGTCAGATCAAAATCCTAGGAGTTGGTCCATTTCACTTAGGTTCTATGTATCTATGGGTAGTTTAGGAAATAGAAATAACCCTCTATAAATAGATGAGTGGGATGTTGTGAAGAACCATTTCTTTGGCTATCTCTCTTTGGCTAGACACATTTGTGTTTAGTTTTAGAAAACTCTAGTTTGCATTCCCTAGTGTAGCCGAGATCCACAGATGTTTTGAACTTGTGTCTGTGTTTTGTAATCTTCACCTCATCATTCAAAGGAAGGGCGGCAGATCCATCGACAGGGTTTGTTCAAATCTTGTACTCAGTTTTGTCTCCGCTGAAGTTTTGATTCGATTTTGTTCTCATGTTCTTCCCTTCCTTCTCTCTTTGGGTTTGTGGAAGAACCATCAAGTTCTTGTGTTGTGGGTGCTGTTGGGGATTGTTGGGTTGAGAGATACACTCTTTGGATCACTCCATAGCCCTGTTGGTGTAGTTTTTTGGTCATGATTCGAGTTGATCTATGTTTGAGTTCATTTGAAAACCCCAACAAAACCCCATTCCTGCTGAGAAATCTAATCTGCGCATGGGTTCTTGATTTGCTCTCGGTGAAACTTTAGGAATCATCTTCTTTCCCTCTGTGCAAACTCCTTGTGAAGTTTGACGTGATTCTGAGCACTTTTTCCTGAATGGCACAGTCGCGCCTCTGAGTGGCACTTCCGCTGACCGGCACTGCCAGCCCTCTGTGCAACACTGTCACTTGACCTGCTTTGCGATTTTGTCTCTCATTTTTTGCAATTAGTTGTGTAGGTTCCTAAGTAGCAGTTTGGTATATTCAATTAATGCTGGATTGAATATTACTGTGTTATGTAGTTTCAGTCGTCCCGTGGGGTTGCGTTGAAAGTTTGGGATCAAAGTCACGGTGTTGTTCTCAGGCAGAGAATTTCTAGTGGATCTCATTCACCCTCCCTCTGGTTGCCTCACCGGTGCTTCATTGCTTCTTCATTGATTCAAATGTTTGACCGAAGCCTACCCGAATGAAGTTCAACCGACTGAAGTTCGTCTGACTGAGGTTTGATAGGTTCACCTGACTGAATTCTCGAGCAGCAAAGCCGCTCGACTGAAATCTAACCAACTAATAAATTTTTTGCCCAAACTTGCCTAGCTAAAGGCTGACTAACTAAAATGTGGCTAGCTCAAGCTTGTCCAACTAATGACTATCTGACTAAAGAATGACCGACCCAAGCTTGGCAGTAGGGATGGCAATGGATCAGATTAGGATCGGATATTGCAAATATCCGTCCGCAACCATATTTAGTCAGTGGTGCTTGCGGATATTGGTAGGAGCACTAGAGCTTGGAAGGGCCAGCCGTCAGTGGTGCTACGGTCTATGAGACTTGGAAGGGGCCACAAGGCACAACGCAGGAAGCCAGCAATGATATAAGGGGCAGCTAACTATGGGAAATTAGGAGCGTTAGGTGTGGGGTTTATGGTGTTAGGATTTGTTCTTTGCTATGTAATATGGGCTAGGCCAAAAAATACACTATGGGTCAATTTCGGATATCCAACGGATAACCCGCGGGTAGAAGGTAATATCCTAATCCGCGCCCGCCAGAATTCGAATCAGATTCAGATCTAACCCATGGGTCAAAACATGTATCCATACTTAGCTCCGTCGGGTCGGATATCCGATGGATATCCAAATCCATGGGTCAAATTGCCATCCCTACTTGGTAGACTGAAGGCTAGTTGACTTAGGTCTATTTGGAATGGTATTTTTTTCTTTCATTTGCCCATTTTTTCAAAAAATCTGGTACATCCAATGGGTGTGCCTGTTGGTCACTTGTTTTTTGATGGCTATATAATATCAAAAACAAGGCAACACAAGTTAATAGATTGCAACCTTCTCCCTTTAATTACTCCTTTATCTAAGGTAAGTTAAGGGAGAAGATATAAAATGAGAGTGATTGCATGACAATAGGCATAATAAAAGGAACAATCAAAGGGTAAGATATGTTACTCATCTTTATGCCTTAGCACTTATCATTTCATCCTTCGTAATAGAACATATGATTACAAACATACCTTCGGCTTACACGAGAGGTAGTTCGAAGGTACTTTGGAGGCTGAGCTAAACGAAGCTATGGACCCTCCAAATGTGAATTTATGCATGACACTGTTCATCTATTTATAAGGTACAACTTCGTATGAATTTACATGTATGCCTAAGAAATTTACACATATGGTTTACAAGTATTATAGGAGCAATATTGTCTTTTATCCTCCTTTCTTGCAACACAAGTGGTTCGATCCTTCTCCTTTTTCTGCTTCGCGTGCGAAACCTTCCGACGTCGAAGCTGATAGCCCCGGCACACACCTTCGTCATGCGTACACTTGGGCAAAGCTTCTTCGCTAGCTTCATCGATCGAAGGCCGACTTCGTCTATTCTTTGTAATGTGCCTAAAATACACTTAACCTAAATACAAAGGGTTTTGAGGACCTTTGGCACTATAGGCCCCCAATAGTAGCTCCTTGCAAAATGAGTTCATTTTTTGTAACGTGCTTAGGCCACAGAAAATATGGTTGGGAAGCATCGCGCTGAAGGTCAAAAACACCTTCCCAAAGCTCGTTTTGAAAAGTTACTCCGTACAACTCTAATTAGTGGGGTCAAGTGCTCAGTGAGTAAAGCAGTTTACTTTAAAAAATTTCTCATAAAAAAGTGGCGCTTGTGATCGCTAGCACGACATACGTTGTGTTACTCCCTTTGCTCACAATAGTTTGCTCTACGTTTGAAGCTTGCTTCGAGCACTTTGTTGCTTTAAACCAGCCTTAGCCAGCGCTAAAACAAACACTGCTTTCTCAGAGATGACCGAAGAGAAGATAGTCCCTGAGCTAGCCTTAGCGCTTGCTTCGAAAACCCTAGAAACGAAGGTTGGAAGCTCAGCTATGGAGACCGAAGGCATTGCATTGCAAGCTGAAGGTACTGTTGCAGACCTGACTGAGGGGTCAGACGACGATAGTGAAGATATTGACATTGAAGAGGACAACATAATCATTTGCCCCACGAAGCCGAGTCACATGGATTTCAGAAAATCCAAGATTAAAGGGTGTACATTGAGGTACTTACTAAGTTTGATTGCATTGATAATGTTGAGTGGGTCCAGCTAGGTGGTGAAGATTTAGTGTCAAGCCTAAGGAAGACGAAGTTATTGTATTCTGAAGCTTTTTATGGCTTAGATTTCCCTTACACAATGATAGTGGATGTTTTGAAAAGTTTTAACATATACCTTCATCAACTTACTCCCAATGCCATAGTGAGGCTAGTAATTTTTATTTGGATTGTTCAAAGCCAAGGTGTTGAACCCAATGTTGAAGCTTTTTGCTAAATTCATGAGTTGCATTTCTAGATGAAGGTAAACTAGGGGCCTTCATAATAACTTTGGTTGCTATAACTTTGCTTATCAGAAAGGAGCCATGTTCCCTGCCCTTGCGTACCGAAGCAAATGGCCAAACGAATGGGTGAAGGAATGGTTCTATATAAAGAACAATTTAAAAGAGAGCTGATATTAAAGGCATACTTCAAACTCCCATCCATATCCGCTTTGGTAAGAGGACAATTTGCTATAAATTTCGAAGCTCAAGCCTCTATTGTTGCTTTTAATGCTGTGTGCACCCATATTGGAATGAGAGATATCATTCAAGAGCATTTTGCATTCAACACATGGCCACTAAGGGTTGAATGGAGCATGCATGAGATGAGAGAGAAGGATGCTTCAGAGATGGAGCCAGTTTAATTAGGCTTCATTATAAATATAAGTTCGAATATGAATTTGTAGACCTTTTCATGAATGGCTAGATGTTATCGAAGCAAAATGCAATGAAATTCTTTACAACTATAGCAAGAAAGAGGCCAAAGCATTGCATACGACCTTCGCAGCGTGGCAAAAATGCTGATTGAATCGTGTTTTTGATGCCATTAGTTTCTTTTACCCAAATTACCCTCGTGTGGTTCAAGAGATGAAGTAGATAAAACAAAAGCAAACCAAGGTGACGAAGAAGCGTCGCAAAGTTTGTGTTTCTAAGAAGAAACCCGAAGCGTAGACTTCTCAGGCTTCAAAAGAAGGAAAGGTAAAAACACATTTTTTTGAACTCCAGTGTTTGGCTTATGATAATTTCATTTACTTAGCCATTTTTATCTTTTGCAGACTACTCCTAGGGATGACAAAGTTATGGAGTTTCCCATTCTCGAGGAAACTCCCCTAACGAGCGTTACCTCTAAGACAAAAAAGCTTCTGCTTCGGAGCTTTTCCCAAGCAGCACAGAGGAGGACAAACACATAGCTTTGGTGATGAATGCGTTCTTTTTTTAATGACGATGATGACAATGATGATGACGATGATAATGAGAAGGCCGAAGTGGCCACCATACATGCCGTGGTGATGAAGGAAGTGATGCCCCTTGCATCTGAGACAGCGCTGGACACCGTGGAGATCCCCCAACACTCCCAGCAGCGACATCTTAGCCATCCAAGATAGTTAAGGCGAAGGAAAAATCTGCTCAACCTGGACCAGCGGATACCAAGGGCAAAAGTGCCACTGAAATCGATAAAGCCAAGAATGCTATAGAGGGGGATGCGTCTATGGGCAAAGGTCCATTTGACCAAGAATTTGGCGGCCGAAAATACATGGTTCATCATTCAGCCGGAAAGGAAATGGGCATGAAGCAAATGACCAAAGCCCTTGGTTTTGCTAAACAACCGGATACCCTTCGGGTCCACAATCTTCGGCGGAGGGCCGAATGACTATTTGTACTACCACCCAGACAGCCGGGAGACCGATGTGTGCTGGTATATGGCGCACAACATTGGTTTCCCAAAGCTTGAAGCTGGGCTTTCCATGATTCCCTTTGATGAATTTTCGGATTGCATCGCTTACACACTTTTGAAGGTATGGTTGGTGATACTTTTTTGCTGCTTTGGATTAAAAGAATGTTATTTGACTTAATTTTTATTTTTTCTTTTCTATCTTTTGCAGGGGATAATCTTGAGCAAGGTGCTTAAAATCAAAAAATATTGAGGACAAAGCTGCCCAAAAAGAAATTATGAAGCTTTGGTACAAAGTTTCTAGTCTTCTCTTCAAGTGTAGAGAAAAGGAAAAGGCACTAAAAAGTCTAGAGAAAGACTTTATCAAAAGCCTAAGCGAATTTTAGGCTTTGATTGAAGAGAAAAACTAAGCTCTAAAGCTTAAAGAAACAATGGGCGACAAGATCTTAGAGCTCGAAGCACTGAACCTGGAAAAAGACAAGTGTCTTGCCGCACTCGAAGCTTAAATGAAGCAGCTAAAAAGAAGAATACGAAACTGAGACTGACAAAGTAAGAAGGGAATATGCTAAAGTAGCTGTTAATTTTGAACTTGAAAAGTGTCAAATATAATTTCTTACAGCTGAAAGAGATCATTTGAGCATACTATGCGGAAATTTTTGAAGCTTGAACAACGACTGCTTTAGCATAGCAGGAAGATGTTGTGACGAACTAGAGAGGACCTTCTCCTCTGTTGGAGCAAGGTCCTCGGAAAGAAATTTCATTGATGGTGATATTGTTGGTGTCATGCGATGGATTCTTGATGAAGTTGGGGCGTTCAAAGGCTTCCTCTCAACTCAAGAGAATTATTATGCATGGATAGGTACCCGAAGCACTGCTTCGGTGTTACTGAAGGCTGGGTGTAGCCATATGGAGACTTGCTTAGACCTCGACTTCGAAGTGTCTATAGAAAATGTTAACAGATCCATCGTTGAGGCTTCGAAATGGGGAAAGAAGTTTTGTTCGATATATGGTCAAAGGGTGGGAAAGAAATTTCTTTGAGGAGTCAAAGTAGAACAGAGAAAAGGTTCATATCTATGAACTGCTTCTCTCCTTCATTCTATTCTTGCGAAGCATACATGGTTTCTAATGCCTAACCTACTGCAGGCGTGGAAAGCAACTAAGAAGGCCATGGCTATCAGAAAGAGTCTATAACCAAAAGAGGCTGAAGGTGTGTGTTTTATTTCATTGTTATTTTGGTATACTTTGTACGCATGCAGGTGATTTTTGTTTTCTTTATTTGACTTTTTACTCGAAAGCTTCCCGTTCGTAGGCCATAATTGAGGTCAAGCCATCCGAAGCAGATGCTGAGAAGGCTGCCTCCGAAGCATCAAAGAAGATTGCATATGGTATTGTGCTAAATATTTGTAATGATCTTTATGACGAACTGATGCAAGGATAGTGAACATTTGAAAACTTCTTTTATTGTAATATTTGTGATGTAATATGAAGTACTCTACTTTTTGCCTTTGTGAGGTGTGAAATTCAATTGTTAAGCATTTTTGAGCCGCAGGCGAAAACTTATTCCCTTCTTTTCACACATTACAAAGGCGATACTCTTCATCATTGTGTCCGGTCGCTCGTAACTATTTTGAAATCGGTAGGACTTGCAACCATGCCCTTCAGTATGTACAAAATTTCTGACTGTTTCCCTTAGGAGCGACTTCAGAGACTTTTATACTTATGCTTTGGTGCATAAGGTCACTGAGCTCTGCATTCCATTAGGAATGACTTTGGAGTTTTTTCACCTTTACTAGGTGATTTCACTTGAGCTCCGCATTCCCTTAGAAACGATTTTGGAGTTTTTTCACATTTACTAGGTGATTTCACTTGAGCTCTGCATTCCCTTAGGAATGACTTTGGAGCTTTTCACCTTAACTAGGTGATTTCACTTGAGCTCTGCATTCCATTAAGAACAACTTTGCAGTTTTTTCACCTTTACTAGGTGATTTCACTTGAGCTCTGTTGTTGGTCACTTGTTCTCAAATGCTGTGAATCAAGAACAAGGTAATACAACTGTTAATCATTAAAGACCTTCGTCCTTCAAAGCATTATCTCCCTGAGGGTATAATGCTCATCAGACGAAGGTCAAGAAGGACACACCTTCATATTAATACATGGATGGGAATGCATAAAGATGAATATTATAATTATATCTTAATAATTCATTTATTCTTGCATTCCATAAAACATATATGAATATCAACAATATCAATATTACATTGGTACCTTCGGCTTGCTTGAAGGCGAGGATGCGAGAGAGTAAATACTATCCAGCGTGAACAGTATGGTGTTATTGTTCATCTATTTATAGGCACGGGACGCAGCCCGAGCAAAAGTATTTATGTCCTTAATGTTTACACATGATCGTAATACAGTTATAAAGGACTAAGTAGTCTTTTCCTCTTTCGGTCATCATCATTATTCCTCCGCTTCATGGCGAGTCGAAGCTTTTTTTGTCTAATGATAGCTTCGACATTTACTCTTATCTTCTTTGGATCTGTCTTCATCTTGTGTGTCTTCGTCATAAGGAAGAGGCTTATATCTTGAAGACGAAGCTTCCTGTAATAGCTTATGCTAAAAACAAATGGTTAATTATGTTTTTGAGGACCTTCTAAAGGTGAAGGCCCCAACAGTAGCCCCTCGCAGTGCTGATTTGTTCCTTTGTAACAAATTTAGCCGAAGGTCCAAAAAACACCTTCCCTATGCTAGAATAGCGAATGGCACTGACCTGTTGGACCCACCAACTTGTAGGGCTCTGGACATATAAATAGGAGCTTGCATTGTAAACATTTTTGTGTCATTCCAGCTGCTTGCATTGCGCTCGTCTTTTTTAACTTACTTGCTTTATCGGGTTTGATTGGATTTTAAGCTTCGACATTTCAACTACCATTGACTAATGGCTGGTGAGAAGACTGTTGATCCGGCACTGTCCGGGTTTTATGAAGCTATGGAAAAAACCAACGCAGAGAAGATTGCACATGAGATGTTAGCTGGGATATCTGAGGGTTCCAGTGATAGTGAAAGTTTTGATGTAGAAAGTGGGAATGAAGATGCCAAAGATGCCCTGGAGACCAAGCCATGTTGTTTTTTGTTAAATCAACTATTAAGCAAGTGCAGGTTGATGCAATGATGGGGAGTACTTTCGTGATATCTCAATTGTGAGGGCTGGAGGGGAAAATAATGTCCCTCTGCCCGAAGCTGACGAAGTGGTAGTTTATAGAAGCTTCATGAAGGCAGGGCTTCGGTTCCCTCTGGATAAATTGCTGGTTGAAGTCCTGAGGACCTTCGAAATTTACCTTCATCAACTCACTCCCGAAGTTATCGTCAAGGTGGGGATCTTTATATGGGCCATGTGGAGCCAGTGACTAGAGCCAAATGCAAAATGTTTCTGCAACATCCATGAGCTGTTTTACGAGACAAAGGCTATCGGAAAAGAGCAATATCACAACAACTTCGGTTGTTATAGCTTCATGCCTCGCTCTGAGGCAAGCTACCCAGTTCCCACATTTCGGAAGAGGTGGCCGGGGGCCTGGATGCAGGAATGGTTCTACGTGAAGAATGACCTGAGTGAAAGGGAAGATATCAAGGGGATTATTCAACGTCCTATATTGTCTCGCTTCAGCATTAGGAGACCATCCACTGCCCTTGGGAATGATATACAAGCATGCCAGGCGGCTTTTAATACAGTGTGCACTTACATAGGCACAAGAGACTTGGTTCAGGAGCACATTGCTTATAGAGTATGGCCACTTGCAAATGGGTGGGAGATGCTGAAGGAGGCTGCTGCTGGCTCTAGCCAAGGTGGTTTAATCTACCTGAAGTACACCTTCAAATACAAGAGTCAGTTTGATGAGCCAAATGATGGCTGGCTGGATGCCATAGAAGCAACCAGTGATGAATTGCTTGGAGCCTACTCGAAGGCTGAAGATGATGCCATGACAACGGCCTTTAGGGGTCGAGGCAAAAAGAGGTTGAACATGGTGTTTGATGTCATTGGATTTGTATATCTATATTACTGTTATCCTTCACGGAATCAAGGAAAGAAAAGAAAGACTTCTGCTTCGACGACCTCTAGCACGCCGAAGTCAAAAAGGTTAAAGTTTTAACACACCGACCTAGGCACATTGAGACGCCGAAGTGCCGAGGCTGATTGAAGGGTTGCTTCTATATCTGAGCCAAGTCGCTCTGTGCCTGTTGAAGCTAAGTCAAGCCCGGCTGAAGAGCCGAAACTGAAGGAGGCGGCAGAGTAGCCGAAGGCCTTGAGTCCATCACGCGAGACAGAATTGCTGAAGGCATCAAGGATCCCTGCAGCAATCCCTGCAACAACTCCGAAGAAGAGGAGAATGGCCAGTGTGCTGGACGCTATCATGGAATCTATAAAGGCGTCAACTCCTGCTTTTACTAAAGCGCCTAGTACAGAAGGAGAAATTTTAAAGGAATCTGTCGAAGCTGGTACAACACAAGCTATTTCTGAAGCTGGACCTTCAGCTTCTGCCGAGGCAAAACCTTCGGAAACTGCACCACTAGCCTTGGAAAAAGAAGGTGACTCTGAGAAATCAAAGTCTCCTACCCTCAGAGCATCTTCCAGAGAATTAGAATTCATTGTGCGACATGCTTCAGGGAAGCAATTGTCGGAGGAGCAGATTGCCGAAGCTAGACAATATGCCAAGGATCTGAAGTACCCTCGAGGGTCCTTGATATACATCGGCAATGACGAGGATGATTTCCTTTATTGTCTGCCAGACAATAAAGAGATTTCCTTCTGTCGAGAAATGATGAGGAACATGGGGTACCCAAAGCTTGAGCTCGGCCTATCTGCAATGTCGAAGGATGATATTGCAGATAGCCTTGCTTATAATAGCTTGAAGGTATACGTACTTTTATTTTAAAATTAACTATATTTGTAGCTTTTATTGCTATCGTTATGTTCTCATATATTTTATTGTTAGGGCTTAATTCTAAGTAAGGCTTTAAAGGCCCAAAAGGAAGCAGAAGACGAGAGATGTCAGATATCTCTGGGAACCTTCGGTTAGAGGTCATTTCACTAAGAAATGAAGCTGTCGAGAAGGAAGATATTGTTTTCCTTAGTGGACTAGGTGAAACCCAGCGAAGCCAAGCTTAATGCACAAGCCAAAGCTTACAAGGCCGAAGTTGAAGATTTGAAGAACAAGCTTGTAGAAATGAATGAAAATTTTGAAGTTGCAAAGGCAAAGCAGGAAATAAGTGAAATGGAAAGATCAAGGGTGCAAAAGAATGTCGAAGAGCTCCGGGACTCCAAGGAGAGATGCTACAAATATCTTTGGAATGCGCCAAGCAGCTAAAAAATAGTTTTGCAAAAGTGGGAGCATACTCTTCGGAGCAGAAGTTTATCTGTGGTGATCCCGAAGGGGTTATCAAGTGGATCAGCGAAGAGTCGAAGCTTTTGATGAAATACTCAGCGATCGTGGGGATTTCTGCGCTTTCTCCGGTGCATGAGGGGTCGCGACAATTTTAGAGAAAGCTGGTTGTGAACATGTTAAGGGAGCATCCTAGCTGGAATCCATCTTCTCAGTAGATGACAGCAAGGATCCTTCGACCGAAGCCTCTTTGCTGAGCGGGAGGTTTTACTCCGATGTTTGGATGAAGGACGGTCGTGAGATGGCTGACGAAGAAATTAAAAAGAATGAGAAAGAATCTCACGACGCTCGAGAAGAGGCTAAACGAGCTGAAGAAGCTGCTGAACGCGCCAGGATTATAGGTACTTTTATTGAGGTTTAGCTTCGTTGTTCATTTTTAGCTTCGAAATTTACCAACATATTCTTTATTGCAGCTAATCTTTCACCACCATCGGAGCTGTATAGTTCCAAAGCCGACCCGGCCATGAAAGAAACTTTGGATATAATGAAAATTGCTAACGAAGTCGTTGACGAAATCGTCGACAGACTATTACACGAAGCTGTTGAAAAAGTGTTGAGGGAAGACTGAATCTGTGTATAATTGAGGATGTATTTAGCTTTAGTTTTCTGTAGGAACCAAACATTAGGCCTCTTATGTACATTAATGTAATACATTTCTTTGTGATGCATGAAACTTTCGTACGTACCGTTTTTGAGCTGTTGGCGAAAAAACACCTTCCCTTCTTTTTATGCTTCACAAAGAAAAAAGATTGTCCTTATGTCACTGCTGACGAAGGTTAGCTTCACGCAGTATAATGTATCTGCCGAAGTCATGTCTTGTGCTGTAATATTCCTTTTCATAATCCAGTCGAATTTTTGGAGAGAACAACTTTCCTTTGTTTCTCCACATCTTTTTAGTGATACAAAATGATGTATGATGCGATGCTATGCAATATGACATGATGGTTTAACCAACTGATAGTAATTCTAAGTATATGATTGCTTTCTTCTATTTTAATATTTTGGACCACATTCGCACCACTTAGATTGTTTTTGCAAATCTTTTGAGAAAAGTTTTTTTTTCAAATTGTTTTGCAGATAGCCAATGGTATAAGAATATGATTTCAAACACATTTTCAAGGTTTTGAAAATTCTCCTCCTGTTTCAAATGCTTTTTCTATGACTTTTTTCTATAGCTAAATAAAAGCTCGCCCTGAAGAAGTTCTCCTCTTAGCTGTCAAGAGGGTTTTTGTAATTCAAATATTTTCTCCCCTTTGTGAAACAATTTTTGAAACAGATACCAATTGAAATTTTTGAATTTGAAAATGGTGATGGTCCTTTTGCTTTGGGCCTATAAATTCTCCCCATTTGGCATTAATCGCCAAAAACAAAGAATCTTGAGAGGCCTTTTAATCTCCCCCTTTGGTAAAGGATATGAGTGAAAGTTTATACCAATTTGAAGATTATGAGTAAGGCAAAGGATAATTGATACCGACAGGGTTGGAGTGGAAGCCTTGCCTTTGCCGAATACTCCATTTCCTTTCAATTTAAGACTAATCATAGAGATACTCATGAAAGCACATTAGTCTTAGCCTTGGCACAAGAAGAATAAGAAATATGCATTTGTACCAAATGAAAGAGACGTGATCAAAGGTATATGTAAATGAGCAATGTGTGCAATGTTTCAATCTAAGTACCGAGAATCTAAGATGTTTAGCTCATTCCTGAGTTTGCTAAAAGTTTTTTCATCTAGGGGCTTGGTAATGATATCGGCTAATTGGTTGTGGGTGCTAACATAAGCAATTTTGATATCTCCCTTTTGTTGGTGATCTCTCAAAAAGTGATACCGGATGTCTATGTGCTTAGTGTGGCTGTATTCAACGGGATTATCCGCCATGCGGATTGCACTCTCATTATCACATAGGAGAGGGATTTTGCTCAATTTGTAGCCATAGTCCTAAGGGTTTGCCTCAACCAGAGTAAATGTGCACAACAATGGCATGTAGCAATATACTTGGTTTCAGCGGTGGATATAGTTACTGAGTTTTGTTTCTTTGAAGCCCAAGACACTAGAGATCTTCCCAGAAACTAACAAGTCCCTGATGTGCTCTTCCTATCAATTTTACATCCAGCATAATCGGCATCGGAATACCCAATTAGATCAAAGGTAGATCCCTTGGGGTACCATAGCCCAAACTTAGGAGTGTAAACTAAATGTCTCATGATCCTTTTCATGACCCTAAGGTGAACTTCCTTAGGATTTGCCTGGAACCTTGGACACATGCATACTGAAAGCATAATATCCAGTCGTGATGCACATAAATAGAGTAAAGAACCTATCGTCGACCGATATACCTTTGATCTACGGATTTACCTCCCGTGTCGAGGTCGAGATGTCCATTTGTTCCCATGGGAGTCTTGATGGGTTTGGCATTCATCATTCCAAACTTCTTGAGAATATCTTGAATGTACTTAGTTTGGCTGATGAAGGTGCCCTCTTGGAGTTGCTTGATTTGGAATCCAAGGAAATACTTCAACTCCCCAATCATAGACATCTCGAATTTCTGTATCATAATCCTACTAAACTCTTCACAAGATGACTTGTTAGTAGACCCAAATATAATATCATCAACATAAATTTGGCATATAAACAAGTCTTTAGCAACAGTTTAGTGAAGAGTGTAGGGTCAACTTTTCCAACTTTGAAGCCATTAGTGATAAGAAAGTCTCACAGGCATTCATACCATGCTCTTAGGGCTTGCTTGAGCCCATAAAGCGCCTTTGAGAGCTTATAAACATGGTTAGGATACTCACTATCTTCAAAGCCGGGAGGTTGCTCAACATATACCTCTTCCTTGATAGGGCGATTGAGGAAGGCACTCTTCACGCCCATTTGATATAACTTAAAGCCATGGTAAGTAGCATAGGCAAGTAATTACGAATTGACTCAATCCTAGCTACGGGTGCATAGGTTTCATCAAAATCCAAACCTTCGACTTGTGAATAACCTTTGGCAATAAGTCGGCCTTTGTTCCTAGTCACCACACCACGCACATCCTGTTTGTTGCGGAATACCCACTTGGTACCTACAACATTTTGGTTAGGACATGGAACTAAATGCCATACCTCATTCCTCATAAAGTTGTTGAGCTCTTCTTGCATTGCCACCACCCAATCCGGATCTCTTAGTGTATCCTCTATCCTATATGGCTCAATAGAGGACAAAAGAGTAATATTCACAAAAATGAGCAACTCGAGATCTAGTGGTTACCCCTTTGTGTATATCACCAAGTATGGAGTTAACGGGGTGATCTCTTTGAATTGCTTGGTGGACTCTTGGGTGTGGCGGTCTTTGATCCCGAATCTCTTGATCATCTTCCTTGTCATCATTTTCATCGTCACCTCCCCCTTGATCAATGTCCTCCTCTTGAGGGGGCTCATTGTCTTGATCTTGATCCTCATCCTATTGAGCCAATTCCTTATCTTGAGTTGGTGGAGATGCTTGTACGGAAGATGATGGTTGATCTTGTGCTTGTGTGGGCTCTTCGGATTCTTTTGGACACACATCCCCAATGGACATGTTTCTTAACGCGACACATGGAGCCTCTTCATCATCTAATTCATCAATATCAACTTGCTCCACTTGGGAGCCATTAGTCTCATCAAACACAATGTCATAAGAAACTTGAACTAATCTAGTGGATTTGTTGAAGACTCTATATGCCCTTGTGTTTGAGTCATAACCAAGTAAAAGGCCTTCTACTGCTTTAGGAGCAAATTTAGAATTTCTACCTCTCTTAATAAGAATAAAGCATTTGCTCCCAAAAACTCTAAAATAAGAAACATTGGGCTTTTTACCAGTGAGGAGTTCATACGATGTTTTCTTGAGGATTCGGTGGAGATATAAACGGTTGATGGAGTAGCAGGCGGTGTTAATCGCCTCCGCCCAAAACCAGTCTGGTGTCTTGTACTCATCAAGCATGGTCCTTGCCATGTCCAATAGAGTCCTATTCTTCCTCTCCACTACACCATTTTGTTGAGGTGTGTAGGGAGAAGAGAACTCATGCTTGATGCCCTCCTCCTCAAGAAATCCTTCAATTTGAGAATTCTTGAACTCCGTTCTATTGTCGCTTTTAATCTTTTTGATTCTCAATCCAAACTCATTTTGAGCTCGTCTCAAGAATCTCTTTAAAGTCTCTTGGGTTTGAGATTTTTCCTGCAAAAAGAATACCCAAGCGAAGCGAGAATAATCGTCCACAATCACAAGACAATACTTACTCCCGCCGATGCTTTTGTAAGCGATCGGGTCGAATAGATCCATGTGGAGTAGCTCAAGCGGCCTGTCGGTCGTCATGATGTTCTTGTGTGGATGATGAGCTCCAACTTGCTTCCCTGCTTGGCATGCGCTACAAATCCTGTCTTCTCAAAATGAACATTTGTTAGTCCTAAAATGTGTTCTCCCTTTAGAAGTTTGTGAAGATTCTTCATCCCAACATGGGCAAGTCAACGATGCCAGAGCCAGCCCATATTAGTCTTAGCAATTAAACAAGTGTCTAGCTCAACATTGTTATTATTAAAATCAACTAAATATAGCTGACCATCTAACACTCCCTTAAAAGCTATTGAATCATCACTTTTCTAAAGACAGTAACACTATATTAGTAAAGAGACAGTTGTAGCCCATTTTGCATAGTTGAGAAATAGAAAGCAAATTGTAATCTAAAGAATCTACAAGAAAAAACATTAGAAATGGAATGGTCAGGAGATATACCAATTTTACACAAACCTTGGTTTCCATCCCCGAATGTAATAGCTTTGGGGATCTTCATTTTTCTCATATGAGGAGAACATCCTTTTCTCCCCTGTCATGTGGTTTGTGCACCCGCTATCGATTATCCAACTTGATCCACCGGATGCATAAACCTACAAACAAATTTAGGCCTTGTTCTTAGGTACCCAAACGGTCTTGGGTCCTTTGACATTAGAAACAAGCACCTTGGGTACCCAAACACAAGTATTTGGACTCTTGTGTTTGCCCCCAACATATTTGGCAACTACTTTGCCTAATTTGTTAGTAAGCACATAAGATGCATCAAAAGTCTTAAATGAAATGTTATGCTCATTTGATGCATTTGCAATTTTCTTTTTAGGCATTTTGATATTAGTTGAATGCCTAGAACTAGAAGCCTCATTTTATACATAAAAGCATGATGAGAAACATTATGAGGTTTTCTAGCATGAATTCTCCTAATCTTATGCTCAGGATAGTTTTCAGATTATAAAATATAACCTTCTCTATCTTGAACCATGGGAGCCTTGCCCTTAACAAAATTAGACAATCTATTTTTGGGGGCATTAATATTGATGTTGCTTTCACTTCCTTGTTGGAAACCAATGCCATCCTTAATGCCAAGGCATCTCCCATTATAAAGCATGCTTCGAGCAAATTTAAATTTTTCATTCTCTAACTCATGCTCGGCAATTTTAGCATTAATTTAGCTATGTGATCATTTTGTTCTTTAATCATGGCAATGTGATCATTCATAGTATCAACATTAATATCTTTACATCTAGTGCAAATGGTGACATGCTCAATAGTAGATGTAGAAATATTGCAAGCATTCAATTCTTCTACCTTAGCATTTAAACAAGCATTTTCATCTCTAAGACAGGAAATTGAATCATTGCAAATGCTAAGCTCTTTAGATAAGTTTTCACATTTTTCTATTTCTACAGGATAAGCATTTTTCAACTTAACAAATTTTTTATTTTCCTTAACGAGCAAGTTCTCTTGGCATTCCAAGAGATCATTCTTCTTGTTAATGGATTCTATTAATTCATTAATCTTTTTCTTTTGATCCTTAGTTAGGTTAGCAAAAAGAGAAGTTAAAATCTTTCATTATCACTAGAGCTACCCTCATCATCAGATGTAGTATATTTTGGGGTATCTCTAGAATGTACCTTCTTTTTGCCGTCCTTAGCCATTAGGCATTTGTGGCCGACGTTGAGGAAGAGGAGGCCTTTGTTGATGGCGATGTTGGTGGCGTCCTCATTGGAGGAGGAGTTGGTGGAGCTCTCGTCGAAGTCCCATTCACGCCCCATGTGTGCCTCGCCACACTTCCTCTTGTAGTACCTTTTCTTCTCCATCTTCTTCTTCTCTTTCTTGTCGTCGTCCCTGTCACTGTCACTTGTATATGGACATTTTGCAATAAAGTGACCAGACTTACCACACTTGTAGCAAACCCTCTTGGAGCAAGGTTTATAGTCCTTCCCCTTCCTTTGCTTGAGGATTTGCCAAAAGCTCTTGATGATAAGAGCCATCTCCTCATTGTTGAGCTTGAAGGCATCGATTGGGAGTCTATTTGGTGTAGATTCCTCTTTTCTTCTGTTGCTTTAAATGCAACGAGTTGCACCTCGGGTGTAGAGGTGACGCCTTGCTCCAAGTTGACAATGTGTTTGGAGTCTTTGATCATAAGTTTAAAGCTCACAAACTTTCTAATAACCTCCTCGGGGGACATCTTTGTATCTAGGATCTCCACGAATTAATTGAACTTGAGTAGGATTATGAAAAACGAGAGATCTTAGAATAACCTTAACTATTTTATGGTCATCCCATTTGGTGCTCCCGAGGTTGCGGACTTGGTGACCATCATTTTGAGCCAGTTGTACATTGCTTGTGGCTCCTCTCCTTTGTTGAGGACGAATCGACCGAGCTCTCCTTCGATCATCTCGTGCTTGGTGATCTTGGTCACCTCGTCCCCTTCATGCGCCGTTTTGAGGACGTCCCAAATTTCTTTGACATTTTTCAATCCTTGCACCTTATTATACTCCTCTCGACACAAGGAAGCGAGGAGTATAGATGTTGCTTGGGAATTAAAATGCCTAATTTGGGCGGCCTCATCCAAGTCGTAGTCCTCATCGCCCACTTATGGTGCCTGCGCTCTAAACTCAAATATCCCAAATGCTTTTGTGGAGTGAGGTTAGATGGTGCCTCATTTTATCACTCCACATACAATAATCTTCACCCTCAAAATATGGTGTTTGCCTAGGGGTACCGAAAGTATAGGAGCGCGTTTAGTAATGCGAGGATAGCGAAGAGGCATCTTACTATAATTCTTACGCTCGTGGCGCTTCGAAGTTGTAGACTCGACGCTGGATGTGGAAGGTGACGAAGAGTCGGTCTCGTAGTAGGCCACCTTCTTCATTTTCTTTTTCTTCTTGTCACCCTTCCTATGTGACTTAATATAGGAAGAGGATTCCTTGTATTTGTCGCTGGACTCCCTTGACAGAGTCCTTCCTGAGCCTATGGCCTTGTTGCGGTGACGATCTCCCTCTTGGCGTGATCTCTAGAAATCACTTCAAGTTCCGATACCAATTGAAAGTCGTCGAGAGGGGGGTGAATAGGTGAAACCTAAAATTTACAAACTTTAAGCACGCACTAAGGCTAGGGTTAGCGTTAGTTTTAATTCGGAGTGCGGAAGATAGTTTGCGTTGCCAAGTGTTGCTCAATCAATGCGGATAACCTTTGGGTCTATTTCAACCCTTTCCCTCTCTCAATCGGTCACTTAGACCGATCGAGTGCTTCTTCTTAATCACATGGGTCATTAAGACCCCGCAAGGATCACCACACAATTAGGTGTCTCTTGCTTGCTTCACAATTCACTTAGAAGGTTGAGAAAGAGATGAAGAAAGCACAATTGTGAAAACCAAGCAACAAGAGCGACAAATGAAACACGAATCACTCTCTCTCAAGTCACTAATCACTAATGATCACTTGTCTCAATTGTAGAACCTAAAGAGATTGGAAGCTTTGAATGTGTCTTGGAATGAATTGCTAGCACTTGTATTGAATGTGTATGAGTGGAGTGCTTGGATTTTATGAATGGAGTTGGGGTTGTATTTATAGCCTCCAACCACTTCCTAGCCATTGCTCCTTTCCTACTGACCGCAGACGGTCCGCGCCCCTGGTTCGGACGGTCCACCCCTGCACATCAACGACTGAAATCGCAACGGTCAGCAGTAATGGCTATATCAACGGCTATAGAGCATTTAATGCATCGTCGGATGTCAGATAAAGCAGTCGCGGATGGTCCGGCCGTGCACCCCGGGTGGTCCGCGAGGACGATCGAACCCATCACCTTCAGGTTTTTCTGGTTTTTCAACGACCGGACGGTCCACGCTTGGTTCTCGGACGGTCCATAGTGTTAACTTGTGTTTATGCAGTGTTCCTGTCCGAGGCTCACCCTAGTGGCGCGGACGGTCCGCCGCAAGGGCCCGGACGGTCTGCGCACAGGTGTTTTTCCAAAAAGCTTCTCCTGTCCAGAATAATCTATGGTATTCCGGACAGTCAACTTAGAATAGTCGTCGATGAACTTATGTACCTGACAAATGATCAAATAGGCAAACTAGTTAGTCCATAAGGTTTGTGATAGTCGTCAAACACCAAAATCGATTATAGGAAATGTTGAGGCCATTTCCCTTTCAGTGCCTCATGATTAGGGTGCGGAAGAGGTTTCGTCAAAGCATCAACAACATTCAAATTCGTATGCATTTTGTATATCTTGACCTCACCCGTCTAACAAACTGTCAAATTAGGTGAAACTTCTGCAATATAAGTTTGTTTTTAGTGATTCCTTGGCTCCTTTGCTTGCATAATGGCCCCATTATTGTCATAGTAGAGGTTCAATGAGCTAGACATATTTGAAAACACACTATGTTCAATGAGGAACTTTCATATACAAACACCTTACTTCATAGATTCAGAAGTTGCAAAGTACTTGGCTTCTATTATATAATCGACCATGGTCTCTTGCTTGAAACTTTTCCAACTAATAGCACCACCATTTATTGTAAACACAAAATCTGATTGCAATTTTAAATCATCTTGATAAGTTTGGACATATACTAGGAACATATCTTAGTCCTTCTAAAGTACATAAGAATATTTTTACCACTATCCAGTAAATCATACCTGAATCAGCTTGGTGTCTGCTCGTAACACTTAAAGCATATGAGACATCTGGGCACATACTTATCATGGAATACATGATAGATCCAATTGCCAAAGTGTATGCAACCTTACTCATGTGCCCTCTCATCAGTCGTCGAAGGACACTTAATCTTGCTAAGGTGTACACCATGTGACGTAGGCAAGAATCCTTTCTTGTACTATTCCATGTTGAACCATTCCAACACTTTGTCAATGTAAGTATCTTAGATTAATTCTATAAGCCTCTTCAATCTATCTTTATAGATCCTTATGCCTAGAATATAGGTTGCTCCTCTAAGTCCTTCATACAAAAATTGTTTTCTAGTGAAGTCTTTATGGATTCCAGCATAGGAATGTCGTTCCCAATCAAAAATATGTCATCTACATAGAAGATCATAAATACCACATTGCTTCCACTTTCTTTCTTGTAAACACAAGCTTCTTCTTCATTCTGATGAAAACCAAACCCTTTAACTACTTCATCAAAATGAATGTTTCAACTCCGAGATGCTTGCTTCAACCCATAAATGGATTTATGAAGCTTGCATACTTTTTCAGCATTGGTTAGATCGACAAAACCCTCAGGTTGTATCATATATACGTCCTCATCTAGGTTTCTATTTAGGAAAGTTGTTTTGACATCCATCTACCATATTTCATAATCAAAGTATGCGACTATAGCTAAAATGATCTGAATAGATTTAAGCATCACTACTGGCAAGAATGTCTCATCAAAGTCAACCCCATGAACTTGCCAAATATCCTTTGCAACAAAGCTGAGCCTTATATGTGAATATTTCCATTCATATCTTTCTTCTTCTTATAGATCCATTTGCACTCGATTAGTTTAACACCATTAGGCGGCTCAACCAAGTTCCAAACTTGATTGTCTCCCATGGAATCTATTTTCGATCTCATGGCAACTTGCCAATTCTTGGAATCTAGGTCCATCATTGCTTCCACATATGTTGCGGGTTTGTCATTGTCTAACAACAGCACATCCCATTGTCTAATGACAACACTTCCCCTCGTTCCTTACAACCCTTTGTGGTTGTGTTGGTGCTTCTCTGGCCACATATATCTCAACTTGTTCTGCTATATTAGCATTACTTGTTGAAGCTTGTCCTATTGGCTCATCTTGAACTTCTTTAAATACACCTTTTTGTTTACTTTTCTCTACTTTGAGAAACTCTTTCTCTAAGAAAACATTGTTCTAGGTGACAAACATGTTGCCCTCTGACAGGTTGTATAGGTAATATCCAAAGTTTCCTTTGGATATCCCATGAACATGCACTTGTCTGACTTGAGAGTTAGTTTATCTGACTGAAGTCGCTTGACATAAAATTCACAACCCAAATTTTCAGAAAAGACAAACTGGGAGTCTTATCGATTCATATCTCATATGGTGTCTTAACTACGGACTTAGATGGAACCCTATTTAGTGTGAAAGTAGCTCTAGAGCATAACCCCAAAAGGACTAAGGTAGGTCTGACTGGCTCATCATTGATCGAACTATTTCAAATAATGTTCAATTACGTCGCTCATACACGCCATTCCTTTGAGACATTCCAGGTGGTGTATGCCATGGAATAATTCCATAACTCTTTATATAATTGCTAAACTCATGGCTCAAATATTCGCCTTCATGATTAGTCGCAAATTCGCAATGCTTTAATTTTATTGTTACACTAATTTTCCACTTCACTCTGAAATTCTTTGAACTTTCTAAAGATTTAGACTTATGTTTCATTAACTAAACATAACCATATCCACTAAAATCATTGAGAGCACCTAGAGGGGGTGAATATGTGATCCTGCAAAATATGACTTAAAACACACGAACTTGGTCTAAGAGTTAGAGTTAGTGCAAATTAAACCAAGTTTGAGAGGAGAGAAAGAGAGAGAGAGAGGTTCCTATCACTTGATTGCTCTTTCAAGACGTGAATTAAACTTAAATCAACATCACAAGTGAGAATAGAGAATTTAGGGAGAAGAAAAATCACGATAAAGTAAATGGCACAAGAAACACAACAATTTATCCCATGGTTCAGCCAAAGCCTACCTCCGCGTTCTGGTGTCCTCCTTCAGACAAGTGTTGCAAACAACCCTCTCAAGTGATCACTAAAATCAACTTGAGTGTCACACTTTTCTTCCTTATATCACAATCCAGTCGGTGAGGAATCTCCACAAATCGAAGTCTCTCACAGCC
The DNA here is from genome assembly GCA_029449295.1 of Zea luxurians. NCBI lineage: Eukaryota > Viridiplantae > Streptophyta > Magnoliopsida > Poales > Poaceae > Zea > Zea luxurians. Next base: position 25,881 of record JAOPSE010003027.1, on the reverse strand, counting down.
TTACAGAATGATCACAATCAAAACTTAGAGTAAGGAAGGAGAAAGAACACGCACATAAAAGCACAATGTAGCAACACATGCACAATAAGGAAAGACAAGAGCGCGAATACAAGATCACATAAGAAAAACTCAAAAACAGTGCTCAAATCTCTCTTAAATCACTGGAGAGCGTGGTTGCAGAGTGTCGAAGTGTTGGTGTGCTCTTGAGATGCATGAGTATTGAATACAGGCACCTAGGGGTCCCTTTTATAGTCCTAAGGGCCTAGTAGTCATTGGAGTCTTCATTTGGAAGCCCAAAACTTGCCTAGTCTATCATCAGACTGTCCGGTGGCATACCGGACACCGTACTGTAACGGTCACAAAATTGCATGATTACTTCGATTTCCATTTCTAGGGGACACCGGACAGTAGTGACCCCAGATGACCGTTGGGTGCCGAGGGAGGCCGAAGTAGTCATTTCCAAGGATCACCGGACTGTCCGGTGGTGGGGCCCAAACTGTTTGGTGAATTATCGTAAAAATCTTGAGGTCGGAGTGTTTGGCCGTACAGGCCACCGGACTATCCAGTGGTTCCTAAACCAGCTCAAGTTTGGCTCTTTTGAGCCAAACTTCTCAACCTCCTTTTGGTTCTTCTTGGTAGCTTCCCTACGACTTAGACAAATATTGTTAGCACTTAATCCAATTGACTAAGTGTAGGAAACATACCTTTTCTCCTCGGTTTCAATAGGATTTGTAATATGCCTGAAACTAAGTCCAAAAGACACTTGCTCTGCAAAACCAAGTTAGTAGCCATAATAAAGTGCTAGAAACATAGAGTAGGGTATGTGTAACTTGTCCAAACACTTAAACCTCATGTTTATATTGGTCTGGTCAAAGTTGCACTTTTGGCCCTTCAATTCAGCTCATATGGACTTGTTGCCTTCAACTTGCTTTTACTATACCATGTGCTCATGCTCATATCAAGCTGGTTTGTCCAATGTGGTGTGTTGAAAATTTAGTCACCAAAACAACTAGAAATGGCCCAAGGGCACATTTCCCTTTCAATCATCAGTGAAGGTTATGAAGTATTGGAATTCTCCCCTAGTTGTCGTACTTATTGGTCCACACACATTAGTATGTATGAGTTCCAACTAGTCTAATGCCCTCTCCGGAAAACTTGTGAAGGGTGCCTTGGCCATTGCCAAGTAAGCATGCTTCACATGTCTTGTATGATTCAAAATCAAACGATGTTAAAAGCCCATTAGTATGAAGCTTCTTCATGCGCTTCTCACTTATATCACCCAAATGATAATGCCACATGTAGATAGGACTTAAATCATAACCGGGGCCTTTTAGCACTTAATTACAGACAAGTGCATCATCAAGATTTAAAATGAATAACCCATTCACAATGGATGCAAAAGCCACAAACATTCCATTCTTAGAGATCACACAACCATTATTCCCACTCGCAAATGAGTAACCAAACTTCATCAAACATGAAAGAGACAAAATGTTTTGACTCATACTAGGAACTAGATGTTGGGGCCTATATTGCTGAAGGTCCTTTGTTTTGTTATGTCACATAATTGCCTTAGGGTTACAAGGAAAGATTTTGCCGAGGATCACTTAAATCCCAAAGATTATTTGTCTAACATCTGGCTTCGGTGATTAACAAGTGCATTTCAGGAATGTCCTAATAGGCATACGAAGCTAAGCTTCGACAGAGAGCAACGTACAAAAACACTTCGTATATATGAAAGCAATAAAGACAGTGGCCGAAGACAGCGGCTTCGGCCACAAGCCGAAAGGAAGAAGTAACTGGGTGACAAAGGCTGGAACTCGTGAAGTCAAGAACGAAGAAAAGTACACAACTGCCTCGATATCATTTGTAAATGACTTATGTAAAAGTAAATGGGCATTATTGTAAATCGGTACAAGGTTGATTCATCTCCCTATAAATAGATGAACAATACCCTGCATAAAGTACCTTTAGCCAGGTGCTACAACTTCACATAGCTTAGCCTATGAAACACCTTCGTGCTATCTTGCATTAAGAAGCCGAGGGTATGGTTGTGAACTTATCTTGTCTGAGAAGAGAAATAAAATGCTAAGGCACATGAGATGAGTTCCCATATCTTACTTTGTCATACTTTGCGTATTCCATTCGATTACACTCTACCTTCGTCCTTGAGTTGTTATTCTGAAGGGATAACACTTTAGGACGAAGGTTTCTACACTTTAACCTTATTTTGCCTTGTTTTTAACATTGGCGCCCACCTCTGGTGATTTCACAACCATACCAACACACCATGTCTCCGAATAAAGCAACGGCAACCAGCTCCATCCTTGCACCGATCGATCCCAATCGAGGGAACAAAGCTCTCATCAGAGAGGCAAGGATCGAAAAAAAGAAGGCCATCAGCTCGCCCCCTCGGGAAGAAGAGCTTGATGAGGAAATCAGCAACCTCGAAGCTATTCACCAGCAAGTGGAGAAGCACAGGGCGAGATCATGACAATCTTCGTCGCGTGTACAATGGCAAAGCTTCCTCTATGATGAAGCTTCCCACTGACACCAGAGCCGTAAGCTACACCATGACCACCACTGTACATGCCTCCTACACTACCTATTTATGATGGCCTGACAGACCCCAAGTAGTTCCTCATGAGCTATGAAGCCACCATATCATCATCATATGGTGGAAACTCAATAGTCATGGCAAAGTTCTTCGTCATGGCGATCCAAAGTGTGGCCCAAACTTGGTACTCATCGCTTCGACCAACGACTGTTAACTCATGGTCGAAGCTTAAAGAGATGCTCCTTACCAGCTTTAGGGCTTTCAATCCAAGCTTGTCACTACATAGGCTCTTTTTTAGTGTACACAGGAGCCAGATGAATACATCTAGTCATTTGTCCGAAGGTTCCTTAGGCTTCGGGCTCAGGCTCCGACTGTTCAAAATGAAATCGTCATCGAAGCAATGGTCAAGGGGCTCAGGCCAGGACCAATCGCTCAGTATTTTGCAAGGAAGCCTCCTCTTTCTCTTGAAAAGTTATTACAAAAGATGGACGTGTACATAAGGGCTGATAATGATTTCCGTCAAAGGAGGAAAGAATTCCACAGGTACACTAAAGTTGCCAGGGGCTTTGAAGGAAGATTCCATCCAAGGCATGTTTGAAGCATCCATAACACATCATAGGGTGAGGAAAGTGACCTAGTCGCAGGGTTAGTCAGGATAGCAGGCAAGTTCTTAGCACCAGTCTTCGCAAAGCACTTTTCGACCACCTGCTCCAAGAGGAAGGGGGACGAAGCTTTAGTGGTAGATATGGTGCGCCTCCAAGGAAGCCATTCTATTTGTTTTATGGTGACGACAAAGGCCACACTACAAGGACATGCCATCACACCATTAACAAACAGAAATAGCTTGCTTCATTAGCTGCCCAACCATCATAGATGAAAGAGGTGTTTAGTACATCTTCATACCATTCACCCTACATCATAGAGTACGTTCAAACTCAGCCACAAGAGCAAAGGCCATGTCTGCCTTAGGCCTCAAATGCCTCAAGTAACCCGATGATGAGTGCATGGTCACCAGTTGTCTCCTTCATCCCAGGACCGCCTCCCTATTATCAATTCCCCCTAACCAACCCAAATTCCCAAGGCAATACATGCAACAAAGAGACAGAAGGGAGGGGTCTGAAACCTGTACCGTCAATAGCATGGTCCCAGAGATGAAGCACATATACTGAGAACCCTAAGGGGCTAGGTAAGCCACCCTGAAGCTATCAGCAAGCCACCTTTGTATCTTTCCATTCACTTTTGCAAGTCATTTCTTCATTTTTACAAGTCAATACAATAATGATCCAGTATCTTCGTGCCCAACAGTGTGAATGGTGAAAAGCTCCAAAGTCGTTCCTAAGGGAATGCAGAGCTATATTTTATTTCACCTAAGTAATGGTGAGGAGCTCCGAAGACATTCCTAAGGAAATGCATAGCTATGTTTTATTTCACCTAAGTAATGGTGAAAAGCTCCAAAGTCATTCCTAAGGGAATGCAGAGCTATGTTTTCTTTCACCTAAGTAATGGTGAAAAGCTCTAAAGTCGTTCCTAAGGGAATGCAGAGCTATGTTTAATTTCACCTAAGTAATGGTGAAAAGCTCCAAATTCCTAAGGGAATGCAAGCTATGTTTTATTTTACCTAAGTAATGGTGAAAAGCTTCGAAGTCGTTCCTAAGGGAATGCAGAGCTATGTTTTATTTCACCTAAGTAATGGTGAAAAGCTCCCGAAGTCATTCCTAAGGGAATGCAAAGCTTTATTTTATTTCACCTAAGTAATGGTGAAAAGCTCGAAGACATTCCTAAGGGAATGCAGAACTATGTTTTATCTCACCTGAGTAATGGTGAAAAGCTTCGAAGTTGTTCCAAAGGGAATGTAGAGCTACACTTTGTTTTACTTGAAGTAATAACGAGAAAAATGCCAAAGTCATCTATAAGGGGATACAAAGTCATTACATTCAAAAAATACATACACATATTTCTTTTGAAATATGTGAAAAGAAGGGGAGGTGTTTTTTGCCTTCGGCTCAAAAATGCATGATTAAAAATTTCACACATCTCAAAAGAAAAAGGAATAAAAACTGAAAGGTAATTGCAAATATATTACAAAGCCAGCCAAAGAAGCTTTGGAAGAAGTTTTAAACTTTGAATTATTACAACAAAATAGCATTGTTCTTTACACAAATCAGTTTCCTGGGTCGCTTCGCATGGATTCTTCATAAATTTGTTCACAGATCTCCAAGATCTCATCATCTTTAGCCTTCTCTATGGCTCTGGCGGAGATGGCTTCAGCTTCGGCAGCAGCATCCTTGGCTTCAGCTTCGGTATGTTTCACCACAATCACAACCTAAGAAGTGGAAACTTTTAAACAAAGGATAGAAAGTAGTTATTCGATACAAGTTTATTGGAATTTAGAAAAAAAATGGAAAGTTAAAACCTTCAGATTTTTTTGCTCTGAAGCTTTTTCCTGATATTCACATCCTTTTTGGCTACTTGCCTTGCCTATAAGATTTTTTGCAGTTAGCATAAGCATAACATGCAAAGGTAAAACATAGAGGTGACGAAGCATGTACCTTTTCTCTGTTCTTTATGGATTTCTTGACGCTTAACTTGTGGCAGAACCTCCCAAGGTATCGGGCCTACATGCACCTGCCTTTGTCTCCAAGACCTCAGACAGCGAAGCATGTGCACCAGATAACTTAACAGGATCGGTCCGATTGCCCAAGGACATCGGATAAACCACTTATAACTAGAATCGCCGGATTAAGTAACACAAATCACACACACCAATATTTTTGCAGCGGAAATCTTATTACCAAATTTTACAAGTTAAAAATTTTACATTATTTTATCGGAGTGATTACAAAAGTATAAGTTTGAAATATATGCTAGCTCAAGTGACCATCCTCAATAAGAAGTATAGAAGGGTTACTTAGACTTATAAGAAGGCCGAGCCCACCGGCACTTAACACCATCATCAGCAGCACAAAACTATAACCTAAAAAACAACAGGGAATAAAACCCTGAGTATGGAATTACTCAGCAAGACTTACCCGACTAAAGAAAAGACTCTCAAGGGTATGCTGGATTTAGGAATCAAGGAGAGGCTTTTAGCGAGAATCAACTTAAATACTTTTGCAGAAATAGCTTACTAAAGTGAGTCCTTACTTTCAACATTTTAATGCTAGATTAAGTATTAATAGACCTTGTTTGCATCTAGTATAATTTCACCATCTCATCAATACAACACCATTTTTATTCATGAGGTTCACATCCTGACTTAGGTTGCAGGTCAGTGACCAAGTCTCCACTGTCCGGGGATATAACGGCGATCCAAATCGATTTACTCAGCGGAGTATCTCTAACCACACGACATATGTAGCACTAAATCCTTGCATATGTCAACTCGCCATCGGGGTTCTTAAGACCAGATCAGGTTCACGCCAACCGAGAGCATAGATACACCATCGTCCAGCCTCTTGCCACGGAGGGTACACGCTACTCTCGCCATCTCTCCACTCCCATTGCGTGGTATCTTATTCTGGTATTAGTCTGCCCGAGGCAAAGCTTACCCTGTCCCATATCCAGGGCATGTGGCCAGTTAAGATAGTCCTCGATCAGCAGGCCTACATACGCATCCAATCCTTAATCAACCTAGGTAGAACATCACCTGTTCCTAGCCCAAGTCCTGATTTAAGTACTTCACCCTTAGGATTGTTTGTATTCCTTAGGATGAAAAGAGCATCAAAGGGAACTTTGCAGTAAGATCCCACCACGCTCTCAATGAAAATATTCTTGCAGGTAGAAGCTATCCTTCCTCAGGATAACCCATGAGCTAGGCATTAACGCAAAGGACAACCTCTATCCACAAGATCTAAGCAGGGATAAGCATTTTTGTAAATCAAATTTTGATACTTCATCAGAAGTATCTATAAAGGTATGATATCAAGGTAGGCAATGCATCAAACGGTTTCCAAGCAACTCCTATGAACCTAATGCACATTTCACTAGACTTAAATGTGCAAAAATTATTTAAAAACACAAGGAAGGGGTTGCATGCACCGGGGCTTGCCTGAATAACACTAGGTTAGTGTTTGTTAGGCGATGTCCACTTGATGAGCCTTTATCCCGATACTCGTTTCGTCTGCCCGTCTTCAGTTCCGTCCATCAGCATCATCCTGCGGATTAGCCTACGCTTGGGGTCGACTTGGCTCATCTTCCGCATCACGTGATTAATTAACGTACCTGAATGAAATACATTATGCACATGAATGCATATAGGCAGGAATATTTTAAACCTAAATAGTGCTACGCGATAGCAAATTTAAACACCTAGCGGCGAGGCGTTGTACAATTTTATACGAAAATACTAGTTATCGACATACGACTACGCGCAATAATTATGCTTCTCTAGCCTATTCAAAGGTTTTCATATATCACCAAACAATAGTATATATATATATATTCACGCTCTACTTGCCTTAATTAAAGTTCGACACCAAAAACTTAATAATTCTAAATTCATTAGTCTAAGACATTTGAGTCTTAAAACAAAAATAGAAACAAGTCAACATTCTGAACTACCAGACCGGACGACTTCGTATCACCCGCCCGCTAATTAAAATGTCTAATAGCAAAACATTAATTTATTTAAGTAACTAAATCGGCATGGCAACATCGTCAGAACTTACCAGCTAGCCAGATAAAATGTTTAACCTATCTATTATATTATTAATTCGACCACCCATCGGATACGAAACACCGATTTAATCCTTCTCGCCTAACCTTGACTTAGCTAGGTAGCACGACGACTTCATAATCGTGGACACAATTACCCCGCTACATATAGCCCCGTATTCCAACAAGCGTCAAATGAATACGTGTCCGAGCTACAAGTGGGATAATCGTCGTGACATACGTACCTAGCAATCTATCCATTAAACCAATTATTGGAAGTGGCGAATTAGCTTACCATAATTAAATCCGGCTTGAAATCATGAAATGGATGACGTCTTTCAGCTCTAGATTCTCCCTGAATACATGGTGAGTGTCGTATCGAATCACTCCTCTTCTTCCACATCGAGAATTCTCCCGCCACGTACTAATTTGTTTCCTTCCGCGCCTAATCTTCTCGGATCTTTAGTGTAGACGAGGATGGCGATTGATGGCATTGACGTGTCAGCATGATGATCTCCATACGACGAAGACGATGGCATGACGACTTGTTCGAGCGGGGCGAGCGTGATCTAGAGCGTGGACGTGAGTTGGAGCGGAGTAGAACATGGCCATGATAGTTTTGCACGAGGACGCTGAAGCAGACGCAAAGGCGAGTGCCGTGATGCTGAGGAAACTGAGCACGACCAAGGCACGACAGCGCCCATGGCCGAGCACACAAGATAATCAGTGCACGCGACGAGGAGACCACAGGTGAAGGGATATGGCCGGCAAATCGCGCGCAATAGAAGAGCCCGACATGCGCAGCAGGGGCGAGCTAAAGCACCGCGACGAGCGCAGGGGCGCGGCACCAGGGCGAGTACTAGGGAGTTCGGCAGAGGGCCAGGGCGCGGCGAGATGATTCAGGGCGCGGCAAACAGAACCGAGCAGAACACGGCGAGCTGAGAAGCCACGACGCAGGGGCTTGAAACTGAGCGGAGAGGAGCACGCGACGCGCACACAGAACACAGAAGCTTGGCACGATGAACTTCAGTCCGAGCACCGACAAGCCGAGGCCGGATCCGAGGAAGACGAGGGGCTGCGGCCGGGCGAGACCTCGGCAAGGCGTGACGCAGGGAATTGACAAGCGAGCAGAGGAAGAAGGGGATGCGACGCTGGCCGATCCAGGAACGCGCAGGGAACACGATCGAGCAGTGAGCCGGCAACGCGCGGTCATGGCAAGGGAGGATCTGGCAAGCTGCAGGGACACACGACTGAACAGGGAGCCATGGAAGATGAGGAGAGGAGCTGGGAGCTTGGACCAGGGGCGAGCGAGCTGAGGGAGCAGCTAGGGCGAGCAGGGCGCTGGGGAGGAGCGGCTAGGCTAGAAGCAGGCGAGCGTGATGCTTGGAGCCGCGGCACAGGAACTGGGCAGGAGCGCGCAACGCAGGGACTAGGGAGCGTGTCGCTGGGAAGGGAGGAGATGAAGGGAGGGAGAGGGAGAAGCCTACGTGCAGGGAGATGCGGGCTGGGCGAGCTACTAAAGCTGAAAAGCAGGGGCTGGGCGCGAGCTCGGAGGGAGAGAGAGAACAGAAGAGGCTCCATGCTGGAGGGCGCGCCATGGAGGCAAGCAGCGGACGCGCGCGACATGGGAGATGAGTAGAGCCGGCGCGGTGGAGGAGACCGGAGGGGAGGATGGAATTGGAGAAGAGAACACGCTGGGGAAGAAGATAAATAAACAAACGGTGGCAGGATTTTCCTCCAGTCTAGAGCGACGCAGGGATGAGATCAATCGCAGAGAAAAAAATCACGCCAAGAGCAAGGCAATCGGTAGAGAATAAAAAATCTGAGAGACGATATCTTTCTCCGGCATGGCGTGCAGCAGGAAGAAGCAGTCTGCGCGCAGGAGATAAGAAGCTTGCGCGTAGAAAAAAAATCAAGTGATTGAGCGGTGGTGGATAGGAACGCAGAGAAGATTTTCCTCCCGTGCGTGGATGAGAACGAAGACTAGAAAAATCTGCGTAGCGTACGTGAGGAGATAAGGAGAGAGAGCACTGTGAGAAGATTTTTCTTCTCGGATTTTGAAATAGGAAATAGAATTGGCCAGCAATGGTTCCGGTTTCAGTTTATTTGAACAGCCTACCCCAAATAGCGCATGTACCGAATTTATAGAGATGGCTTAAATCGAGCGAAATACTTAAACGAAAATCTTAGCTCGTCTTGACCGATTAATTTTTGATCTGGCACTAGACTCGATACTTTAGAAAGGAATAAATTTTAAACCATGCGAGCCGAATGCGGCATCACAATCGGAGTTCCCCGGAGATGATGTCAGCATCGTCACGGGAGCGAGCTGTAGACGGGTTTAAAAAATGAGATTAGATTCGATATTTTAGTCGTCGAGTTCAAATTAATTTATTCGGGATAAAATCGTCCGAGTGGGTTGAGCTTCCGAATTCGTACCCGTGCGAGCGATGAATTTTAAATAATCACCGGACGCACCGATTTTTGGAATGACGATATTCCGAACATCACGAAAATTTCGGAAGAGCCCGGATAGATAAAAATAAAAACGATGTCGAACTCGCGACCAACGAAATAGATGCGATATTAAAATCACGATAGGCGAAGATGTTTAGAATTTAGTATCTGTTTTATCCACTGATATTACGTGCTTAAATCCGTACTCGTTGTCGAGCGGAATATAAACACCTGGGGTGTTACAGCCCTCCCCCTTTAAAAGAATCTCGTCCTGAGATTCGGAGCGAAAGACTTTCAAGAGTAGAGAAGCATGTAACCCACGTCCATATCAGCGATAATCATAAGGCTCTAAGCGAAGGCAAGTGTCTCAGGATGTGGTTTCTCTAGTTGGCATAACATGTATCAACTTAAGCCAATTTAGAGATGTCCACCAATAGAGACGATGTCTGCCAGAAGAACACATAAGGTCCCATGTGTGCAGTTTGCTTTTTCTGATGACACTGTACTATCTGAGTCTGTTGAGCGAGCGACTAATACGCGATTTTACCCAAACAGAATTAGATGCACCATCTTGGGTAAAACACACAGAAAGAGGTTTAACAAGTGGTCACAGTGAGTTCGTAGCACATGAGACGGATGTGGATGTCGAATACTGTCGCGGTTAACATGTGGTTAACCCGAGAATTCAAGTCCACAAAAGGTGGTATAGATTCGAGAAAATCACCCGCGGAGGGATCTGTAGATGCGGACTTTGTAACCAGTCTGTTTTATCTAGCACTATTCATGACTCGACTTAATCACACACGTTGGAAAAGCACACGTGAGGCGATCGAGGCGTGACTAGAGCGATAATTAGGTAGTTATTGACGACTTAATCTAACTTTCGTGAGTACTTTCTTAAAATAAGTTGAACCAAACTGAGTTTAGACAACTCGATAAAACGATATCTAAACTCAACCTTTGTTCACAAGCAGTTACAAGTTAGTAAAACCAACTTGTTGAACTACTTTTGATATTGAGTAAGTCCAGTACCATCGGTAAGCCAAGGGTTGAGAGTTCACATTTGCTAGCAGAAGGTCATGCATTTGGGTAGAAATCCATTCGTCAGATTGTTCATCTGTTTCTTCATGTGAGATGAATTATCCACTTGGTTAGGGAATACTTGGATTAAATAAGAGAGCGAATGAACAAACTCCTGCATCTCAGTGGCAGGGGAAATCCAATCTCTATTTTGAGAGCTAATCAGTTGTTTTCCAACACTAAAAAGTTCCAAGGCTTCACCTTTACACAAAGGATGTAAAGGGAACTTATATGAGTAGTCACTATCAAGATCAAAAGAAAAGAGACCACACATGAAAGTGGTATGCCCTTTCGATCCAACAGAGATGATAGATGTTGCTTGGTCACCTCGAAAAACAACACCAAAATTGTTTCAAGGAAGGAGTCTACGGAAGATCACACATCAGTGTAGTTCCACAATGGATCATGACTAGAGACCTCGATACCAGCATGCGCCAAGCAGCATAACCTTGCGTGTACATTCACAAGGGGCTCTCAGTTTGCTGCGGCACCATAAGTCCTTAATCATGACACCATTACCGAACTGGCACCAATAAAGAGTCTCGCGTAGCAAAAACAGATTGTGCCAAGATAACACATTGATATAGTCTCATAATGGATTACAACTACTAACCATGATACCAGCGCGTGCCGAGCAGCAACATTCACAAGAGGCCCTCGGTTTTGTCATGGCACCATCAGTTTTAGTCATAACACCATTACTAGACGTAACCAATAAGAAATCTCGCGCGACACCAATGGATTGAACAAAGATGTTAGTATGCAACAGATACTCCACCTGTAAGAATAATAACAAGTAGAGAGCCAAGTAGATCATGGACCGATGAAATGAAAAAGACATGGCCATAACCTAAACTTGATGAAAGGAATACGATGGGAGACTGTTAATTCAACCCCAAGCATATTTCTATGCCATCGCAACAATTACAAGTCAAGGATTAAGTTGGTATGCCTTCGATAGGTATAGGGAAACCCAAGACATCAAATTCCAGAAAAATGATTGGACATGTCTTTCCTAGGTTGGGTTGACAAAGCGATAAGATAATCCACAAGGAGAGGCCAAACACAATAGAGACCTCAACCTGTATCAACTAAGCAAGGGCAGGATCTAGGATGGAAACACAACCACTAAGGGGGTTACAAGTTAACTGAACACAGACTCAAGATCCTTGTTTGAAGTCCGAGTACATCGTAGGTCCAATAAAGAGATTATCTAAACCTTCATTTGCATGAGTTTAGTTATGGAGGGATAATGGTAAATTCAAATTTGGGTCATGGTTACCTAAATAAGAACATAGCCTAGTTTTCGGTTTAGGCAATCAAGTCACCAACAGTCTATCGGCACATCCATACAAGAGCAAACACGTATAACACCTAAATAGATTACCTAAAGAACGGAGGACAACTATTTCATCGAAGTTCATTACACCACATTATCTACAATCAATGGTTACTGGAATAAGGCGAGAGAAGCATTTTGGGTGTATAGGTGACAAACATGATGCAACAATCAGGATGCATGCTCGTCCTACGTGTCCTCACTGATTTTGCCAACCAAATGTGGCAATAACGTTCTATATCGGTGGCATACTTACGACTCTCTCGGTATTTTACTAGTCGTCAGCTACACATACGTTTTCGAGGTTAGTGTACCTATAGAAATTCATCACAGTCCAATTTCCCAATGATGCAATTCACACATGACAGTTTATCATAGTTTATACTCCATATATTTCTATATGGAGGCCAGCTCATCATTAAGCGCCGAGCCACGCATAGGCGCCGTTGCCACACTTTAACCATAGGGCAACTCATTATGGTAACTCACCTTCTTACCTGAGCGTAGGTGCGTCGTTACAAGTACATTACACTTCTCAGTATTCCCATGTCTGCATACCCATACACATTCATGGGGTACTGATTCCCAGAAAAGTAAATACTCCACATCACAGCTTTCTTATATACATATGTGGAATATGTATATAATCAAGCGCTTTTTACACTCTTCCCTAGACCGACGGTTGTTCGGTCATGCTCTCACATCTCACCTTACCTTGAGCGTCAATCCATTCAAAACTGAATGGCCTCAAAAATAACAATACACATGTATGCAATACCCCCGGTTGTGGGTTAGTGGTTTTCAACTAAGCCACCCTGGTAGTCCTTAACATAGGGCTTAACAGAGGATGTCGCTAGCATTATAGTTTTTCAAAGCCAAACAATGTGTTTAGTTGAAAATAGGTTTTCAAAACCAAAACGTTTGTTTTAAAAATATGTATGTGACCGTATATACTTAATCCAGCTCTGATACCAGTTGTGGCAGAATCTCCCAAGGTATCGGGCCCACATGCACCTGCCTTTGTCTCCAAGACCTCAGACAGCGATGCATGTGCACCAGATAACTTAACAGGATCCGTCCGATTGCCCAAGGACATCGGATAAACCACTTACAACCAGAATCGCGGGATTAAGTAACACAAATCACACACACCAATATTTTGCAGTGGAAATCTATTACCAAATTTTACAAGTTACAAAAATTTTACATTATTTTATCGAAGTGATTACAAAAGTATAAGTTTGAAATATATGCTAGCTCAAGTGACCATCCTCAATAAGAAGTATAGAAGGGTTACTTAGACTTATAAGAAGGTCGAGCCCACCGGCACTTAACACCATCATCAGCAGCACAAAACTATAACCTGAAAAACAACAGGGAATAAAACCTTGAGTATGGAATTACTCAGCAAGACTTACCGACTAAAGATAAGACTCTCAAGGGTATGCTGGATTTAGGAATCAAGGAGAGGCTTTTAGCGAGAATCAACTTAAATACTTTTGCAGAAATAGCTTACTAAAGTGAGTCCTTACTTTCAACATTTTAATGCTAGATTAAGTATTAATAGACCTTGTTTGCATCTAGTCTAATTTCACCATCTCATCAATACAACATCATTTTTATTCATGAGGTTCACATCCTGACTTAGGTTGCAGGTCAGCGACCAAGTCTCCACTGTCCGAGGATATAACGGCGATCCGAATCGATTTACTCAGTTGAGGATCTCTAACCACACGACATATGTAGCACTTAACCCTTGCATATGTCAACTCACCACCAGGGTTCTTAAGACCAGATCAGGTTCACGCCAACCGAGAGCACAGATACTCCACCGTCTAGCCTCTTGCCACGGAGGGTACACGCTACTCTCGCCTCTCTCCACTCCCATTGCGTGGTATCTTATTCTGGTATTAGTCATCCCGAGGCAAAGCTTACCCTGTCCCATATCCAGGGCATGTGGCCAGTTAAGATAGTCCTCGATCAGCAGGCCTACATACACATCCAATCCTTAATCAACCTGGGTAGAACATCACCTGTTCCTAGCCTAAGTCCCGATTTAAGTACTTCCACCCTTAGGATTGTTTGTATTCCTTAGGATGAAAAGAGCATCAAAGGGAACTTTGCAGTAAGATCCCACCATGCTCTCAATGAAATAATTCTTACAGGTAGAAGCCATCCTTCCTCAGGATAACCCATGAGCTAGGCATTAACGCAAAGGACAACCTCTATCCACAAGATCTAAGCAGGGATAAGCATTTTTGTAAATCATATTTTGATACTTCATCATAAGTATCTATAAAGGTATGGATATCAAGGTAGGCAATGCATCAAAGGGTTTCCAAGCAACTCCTATGAACCTAATGCACATTTCACTAGACTTAAAGTGTGCAAAAATTATTTAAAAACACAAGGAATGGGTTGCATGCACCGGGGCTTGCCTGAATAACACTAGGTTAGTGTTTGTTAGGCGATGTCCACTTGACGATCAGCCTTTATCCCGATACTCGTTTCGTCTGCCTGTCTTCAGTTCTGTCCATCAGCATCATCCTGCGGATTAGCCCGCGCTTGGGGTCGACTTGGCTCATCTTCCGCATCACGTGATTAATTAACGTACCTGAATGAAATGCATTATGCACATGAATGCATATAGGCAGGAATATTTTAAACCTAAATAGTGCTACGCGATAGCGAATTTAAACACCTAGCAGCGAGGCGTTTTACAATTTTATACGAAAATACTAGTTATCGACATACGACTACGTGCAATAATTATGCTTCTCTAGCCTATTCAAAGGTATTTCATATATCACCAAATAATAGTATATATATATTCACGCTCTACTTGCCTTAATTAAAGTTCAACACCAAAAACTTAATAATTCTAAATTCATTAGTCTAAGACATTTGAGTCTTAAAACAAAAATAGAAACACGACAACATTCTAAACTACCAGACCAGATGACTTCGTATCACCCGTCCGCTAATTAAAATGTCTAATAGCAAAACATTAATTTATTTAAGTAACTAAATCGGCATGGCAACATCGTCAGAACTTACCAGCTAGCTAGATAAAATGTTTAACCTATCTGTTATATTATTAATTCGACACCCATCGGATACGAAACACCGATTTAATCCTTCTTGCCTAACCTGGACTTAGCTACGTAGCACGACGACTTCACAATCGTGGACACAATTACCCCGCTATATATAGCCCCATATTCCAACAAGCATCAAATGAATACGTGCCCGAGCTACAAGTGGGATAATCGTCGCGACATACGTACCTAGCAATCTATCCATTAAACCAATTATTGGAAGTGGCGAATTAGCTTACCATAATTAAATCCAGCTTGAAATCATGAAATGGACGACGTCTTTCAGCTCTAGCTTCTCCCTGAATACATGGTGAGTGCCGTATCGAATCATCCTCTTATTCCACATCGAGAATTCTCCCGCCACGTACTAATTTGTTTCCTTCCGTGCCTAATCTTCTCGGATCTTTAGTGTAGATGAGGATGGCGATTGACGACATTGACGTGTCAGCACGACGATCTCCATACGACGAAGACGATGGCATGACGACTTGTTCGAGCGGGGCGAGCGTGATCTAGAGCGTGGACGCGAGTTGGGGCGGAGTAGAACGCGGCCACGATAGTTTGCACGAGGACGCTAAAGCAGACGCAAAGGCGAGCGCCGTGATGCTGAGGAAACCGAGCACGACCAAGGCACGACGGCGCCCGCGGCCGAGCACACAAGATAATCAGTGCACGCGACGAGGAGACCACAGGTGAAGGGATATGGCCGGCAAATCGTGCGCAATAGAAGAGCCTGACACGCGCAAACAGGGGCGAGCTGGAGCACCGCGACGAGCGCAGGGGCGCGGCACCAGGGCGAGCGCTAGGGAGTTCGGTAGAGGGCTAGGTCGCGACGAGCTGGTTCAGGGCGCGACAAACAGAACCGAGCAGAACGCGGCGAGCTGAGAAGCCGCGGCGCAGGGGCTTGAAACTGAGCGGAGAGGAGCACGCGGCGTGCACACAGAACACAGAAGCTTGGCAAAATGAACTTCAGTCCGAGCACCGACAAGCCGAGGCAGATCCGAGGAAGACAAGGGGCTGCGGCCAGGCGAGACCTCAGCAGGGCGTGACGTAGGGAATTCAACCGGCGAGCAGAGGAAGAAGGGGACGCGACGCTGGCCGATCCAGGAACGCGCAGGGAACACGATCGAGTAGTGAGCCGGCAACGCGCGGCCATGGCAAGGGAGGATCTGGGCGAGCTGCAGGGACACACAGACTGAACAGGGCGCCATGGAAGATGAGGAGAGGAGCTGGAGCTTGGACCAGGGTCACGCGAGCTGAGGGAGCAGCTGGGGCGAGCAGGGCGCTGGGGAGGACGGCTGGGCTGGAAGCAGGCGAGCGCGATGCTTGGAGCCGCGCACAGGAACTGGGTAGGAGCGCGCAACGCAGGGAGCAGGGAGCGTGTCGCTGGGAAGGGAGGAGAAAGGGAGGGAGAGGGAGAAGCCTGCGCGCAGGGAGATGCGGACTGGGCAAGCTACTAAAGCCGAAAAGCAGGGGCTGGGCGCGAGCTCGGAGGGAGAGAGTGAACAGAAGGGGCTTCAAGCTGGAGGGCGCGCCATGGAGGCAAGCAGTGGACGGGCGCGACATGGGAGATGAGTAGAGCCGGCACGGTGGAGGAGACCGAAGGGGAAGAGGGAATTGGAGAAGAGGACACGCTGGGGAAAATAAATACACAGAACGACGGTAGGATTTTCCTGTAGTCTAGAGCGGCGCAGGGATGAGATCAATCGCAGAGAAAAAAATCACGCCAGGAGCAAGGCAATCGGTAGAGAAGAAAAAATCTGAGAGACGATATCTTTCTCCGGCATGGCGTGCAGCAGGAAGAAGCAGTCTGCGCGCAGGAGATAAGAAGCTTGCGCGTAGAAAAAAATCAAGTGATTGAGCGGTGGTGGATAGGAACGCAGAGAAGATTTTCCTCCCGTGCGTGGATGAGAATGAAGACTAGAAAAATCTGCGTAGCGTACGTGGGAGATAAGGAGAGAGAGCACTGTGAGAAGATTTTTCTTCTCGGATTTGAAACAGGAAACAGAATTGGCCAGCAATGGTTCCGGTTTCAGTTTATTTGAACAGCCTACCCCAAATAGCGCATGTACCGAATTTATAGAGATGGCTTAAATCGAGCGAAATACTTAAACGAAAATCTTAGCTCGTCTTGACTGATTAATTTTTGATCTAGCACTAGACTTGATACTTTAGAAAGGAATAAATTTTAAACCGTGCGAGCCGAATGCGGCATCACAATCGGAGTTCCTCGGAGACGATGTCAGCATCGTCACAGGAGCGAGCTGTAGACGGGTTCAAACCGGACGAGATTAGATTCGATATTTTAGTCGTCGAGTTCAAATTAATTTGTTCGGGATAAAATCTTCCGAGTGGGTTGAGCTTCCGAATTTGTACCCGTGCGACCGATGAATTTTAAATAATCACCGGACACACCGATTTTCGGAATGACGATATTCCGAACATCACGAAAATTTCGGAAGAGCCCGGATAGATAAAAATAAAAACGATGTCGAACTCTTGACCGACGAAACAGATGCGATATTAAAATCGTGATAGGCGAAGATGTTTAGAATTTAGTATCTGTTTTATCCACTGACATTACGTGCTTAAATCCGTACTCGTTGTCGAGCGGAATATAAACACCTGGGGTGTTACATAACTCTTTTCCACCCCTTTTTCAAATCTCAAATAGAAATTTTTTCAAACATTCTGAAGCCTCGACAGTCAACCTTCGGACATCGTTAGCGGAGACTTTGAAATCAGGGCATGTACAGGTTTTCACGTGTTTGCACCCGGACTTCAGCAGAACCGAAGTAGTGCTTCAAGCGCCTATCCAAGCGCAGTAGCCTTCTCGAGCAGAAAGGATGCCTTTGAACGCCCGGGTCTCGCTGAGTACCCATCGCATCAAACCTTCCAAGTCAAAATCTAAAAAATTTCTTTCTTTCGACAAAGCTCCGGTAGCAGGGAAGGTCTTTAGAATCTCTCTATGGTATATGTTGCCTAGGGTATGATAGTTGGCCACTAAGATCCCATAATTTTCATTCAAGCTCCTTAGATGGTTTATCTCAGCCTTCATACCATTTATCTTCAGTTGAGCACTGCTAAGGTTGACAGCCATTTCGGTAGACGACTATCTCAGCTTCGCCATTTCAAATTCATGTTCCTTTTTCATCTGCTCCATCTCAGCTTCGAACGATGCGATGCACTTCTTATGCTCAGCATTTGAAGTTTTAAGCCTCTGGACTTCGGTCCAGCTCTCCATAAAGTCCTTCTCTAGTATCTTGAAATCTCTCTCCTTTTCTCTGCAATCAAACTGAAGCCCGAATACTTCGGATCTAAGCTTCAAAATTTCTTTCTGGGCAGCTTCGTTTTTGACTTTTCTCTTGTTTTTCAAGGATTTGCCTAGGAGCAAGCCCTATGATGATACAAAGGATGAGTTTTTCGTCAAAAGCGACCCAAAGCTAAAAACCGAAGGTTAACAAAATTACCTTGAGATGAGTATAGGCTAGACAGTCAGAAAAGTCCTCATCAGACATTGTTGACACATTGCTTCCAGCTTCGGAAAGCCAATATTGTCGGCCATATAGCGGCACACATATGTTTCCCTGTTGTCTGGGCAGTAGTACAAATAATCATCTTGCTCGCCCCAAAAAATAGTGGACCCTGAAGGGTACCTAAGTTGTTCGTTGAAGCCAACAGCTTTGTACAGTTACTTCGCCCCATCACCTTCCCCGTAGCGTGGTGAACTCGATAACTTCGGCCACCAAGGATTTGGTCGAAGGGTCTTTCGCCGAGTGGTGTGTCATCTTTGATACCTTTTTAGCTTCTTCAATTTTAGTAGGCCATTTCCCTTTCTCCTCAGTCAAAGCAGGCTTGGAGGAACCCTTGTCTTCGGCTTCTATGACTATCGAAGGGGTTACCACTATAGCAATCTGTCCAAGTCCTGCCCCAATCGGGCTAGTTTCTTCTTCAACAGGGGGCGTGGGGGCCTTCGACAGCAATCCCGTGCTGGTAGTATCCTTCTCAGGTTCTTCTCCGAAAAATAAAAAATGAACTCATTATTGGAGCTATTCGCCCCCCGTCATCTTCTTCTTCATCGCTCTCTGCAAGTATCTCCAAAGGCTTAACTTTCTATGCTATCAAGTCGATAGCTTCTTCAATTTTTGCTTCTTGGGCCCCCATGGGAGGGAGCTCTTGATCTCAACTTCAACTTTGGCTTTGGGTGCAGCCTAAGAAATTTAGAAACATAGAATTAATAAAACAAATCCATAACAGATATACCCAAAAATCAAAAGAAAAGTTTCTTTTTCGGGATTTCCTACGAAGCCCGAGGAGTTGATCCGGCGTGGACCTTCAAAATCTTGCTTTGTCTTGTGGTCACTTTCTTCTTCCTCTTCTTTGAAGTCATCTTCGAATCTATACTTATATCTGTCAGCGTTTCGACCTCGGGGGGTCCCTGGACCGACGAGTAAATTGTCGCTGCGTGTCCCAGCCTAGATGGGTCGGCGCGAGACGGAACACAAGGGGGGAAAACAGTAAGGGGAAACCGCGGCCTCGTGTTGTCCTACGCCCAGGGCAGATGCGCTTGCAGTAGGGGGTTACAAGCGTTCATGAGGGAGAGAGAGAAAGAGAGAGGGCGTGAGACTGTGCGTCAGCCCGTTCTCCCGCGCGGCCACCTTTTTCGTACGAGGGCCCTGGACCTTCCTTTATAGATGTAAGGAGAGGGTCCAGGTGTACAACGGGGGGGTGTAGCAGTGTGCTAATGTGTCTAGCTGAGGGGAGCCAGAGCCCTATGTACATGATGTCGTGGCAGTCGGAGCGGTGTTGGAGCCCTGTTCATGTGGCGTCGTGGCCGTCGGAGGAGCGCTTGAGCCCTGTAGAAGTACAGCTGTCGGATCCTTGCTGACGTATCCTTGCTTCCGTAGGGGGCTGAGAACCGTCGTTGTCATGGAGCACGCGGGGTGCCATCATTACTTGTTTTACCGGGGCGAGCCAGATGGGACGCGGTCTTGTTCCCCGTAGCCTGAGCTAGCTAGGGTTAGGGTAATGATGGCCCCCTTGTGGCGTGGGTCGGTCGAGCCCGAGGTCGGGCGAGGCGTGACTCCTCCGAGGTCAAGGCTGAGTCCGAACCCGGGGCTCGGGCGAGGCGGAGACCGTTGTCCAAGGTCGAGGTCGAGTCCGAGCCCTGGGGTCGGGCGAGCCGGAGATCGTCTTCCGGAGTCGAGGTTGAGTCCGAGCCCTGGGGTCGGGCGAGGCGGAGATTCCTATGGCGCCCGAGGCTGGACTTGGCTGTCAGCCTCACCCTGGCGGGTGGCACAGCAGTCGGAGCGGCGCAGGCGGCGCTGCTTTCCTGTCAGGTCAGTCTGTGGAGGGGCGAAGTGATTGCGGTCACTTCGGCCTTGTCGACTGGAGAGCGTGTGTCAGGATAAGGTGTCAGGCGATCCTTGCATTAAATGCTGCGATCCGGTCGGCTGGCGAGGCGATCTGGCCAAGGTTGCTTCTCCGCGAAGCCTGCCCGAGCTGGGCCTCGGGCGAGTCAAAGGTGCGTTGCTTGAGGAGACCCTGGGCGAGGCGTGAATCTGCCTTGGTCTACCGTTCCTGCCCGAGGCTGGGCTCGGGCGAGGCGAGATCGTGTCCCTTGAGTGGACGGAGCCTTAACCGGAATTGCGCCCATCAGGCCTTTGCAGCTTTGTGCTGATGGGGGTTACCAGCTGAGATTAGGAGTCTTGGAGGTACCCCTAATTATGGTCCCCGACAGTAGCCCCTGAGCCTCAAAGGGAGTGTGGGTACTCGCTTGGAGGCTTTGTCGCATTTTTTTTGCAAGGGGACCGACCTTTCTCGTTGCATTTTGTTCCGGTGGGTGCGCACGAGCGCACCTGCCGGGTGTAGCCCCCGAGGCCTCGGAGGAGTGGTTTGACTCCTTCGAGGTCTTAGTGCCTTTCGTGATGGCTCGACCGGTCTAGTTGTTCCCTCATGCGAACTGGTTGTTGCCCGGGTGCATAGTCAGGTTCCGAGTTCTCGGGCTAGTATGTTGACGCTGTCAACGGTTTGGCTGGAGCCGGGTTTGCGAGAGCAGCCCCGAGCCTCTGCACAGGGCGAGAGGACAGTCAAGGGCAGACTCGGCTTTTTTGATACGCCCCTGTGTCGCCTTTCCGCAAGGAGGAGGGGGGAAAGCGCCATGTTGCCCTCGGAGGGCGCCGAACATGGTGTCTCCAGTGAGTTGCTAACGGGTGATCCGAAGTGGACGCCCGTGCCCCGTTCGATAAGGGTCCGCTAGTGGCCCAGAGGTGCGCTCCAAAAGTACCTACAGGTGATTTGCCGGACCCGGTCCCGTTCGATAGGGTCCGAGGGCTCGATGCCTCCCTCTGATGGGATTCCGTTACAGAATCGCTCCTGCTGGTCTCGGAAATGTCCTAGGGTACCTCGGGAGCGTAGCCCGAGCCTTGGTTATGTATCGAACGTACCCAGAGTCATCCCTCGCTCTGCGTGCTCTGAGGCGGCTGTCGAACCCTGTGGGGGGCAAACCCTACGAACCCCTGATCAGTAGTGGGCGCGGAGCCCGAGTGGCCTGAGGCGGCTGTCGAACCCTTCCGAGGGGCCAGCCTTCGAACCTCTGACTAGTAGTGGGCGTGGAGCCCGAACGCTATGAGGCGGCTGTCGAACCCTTCCGAGGGGCCAGCCTTCGAACCTCTGATCAGTAGGGGGGCTCGGGGCCCGCTTCCTTCACGGAGAAGGATCCCTTTCGGAGTATCCCCCTTTCCCGGTCCCTGTAGCAAGAGAGAGAAAGGGGAAGGAGAAAATGATATGAAATTGAATGTCGTGGCGCACCTTTTTTGACGCGGTCATTATGGCGGAGGTGAAGCGTCGCCCGCTTCGCCTGCCAAAGGTGTCGCCTGCCCTGCCGCAGAGTTAATGCGACGGGACGAGTGGTTCGCGGGGCAGCCATTGTGCATGCGTGAGTCGTTCGAGGAACAGAACACGGGTGTGTCGTCTTCATGCCGTGGGAGAGGGCTCTCTCACTGTTCCAGGGGGGAGTGAGCCTGCAGATGATTTGATTGCTGCTTCCGCCCGCCTGCCGCCGCCATTACTGTCGGCCCACTTCTGGCCATATCGACTGTCGCGCCTTCTCCCGCGGCTGACTGACCCATGACCGGCGTGCCTGGTTGGCACTGCTGGGCCATGCGCAAGGTTGCCTCGAGTCGCGGTACCGGTTCCGTAGTCGAGAAGGGGACGTTGGCGCAAGTGGTGCTGCAGTTTTTTGCACGTAGTAACCGGCACGCCGGTTACATGACGTGTGGACCTGGGCCTCCATGCTGAATGCGTCGAAGTCGAAAGGGTGCGCCCCCTTGGTGCAGTTGCATGCCGCCTGCATGGCGGTCCACCCTTTCACCCGCTGGTTTGGGCGAAGACGGAGGAATGCTTGTAACCGCTGGGCGGTTACACGCTCCGCGCGCGGCGGTTTGGCTTCTTCTGTCCTGGGCCAGCTTGCATGACGCGTGGGGCCCAGCCCCCGTTTCATAGGGGGAGGACCTTGGAGCGTGTTGGTGAAGACTTAGTCCGTGACGGCTGAGGACGCAAGTGGGGAGAGTCCTTTAAAAAGGGATCGACCTCCTGGGCGGTAGCCATGCCTTCGCACTTCCCTCATGTGTCACGTCCTTCCGCCTTCCGAGCCCCGGATGGGGAGCACCCGCGTTGTCTTGTCTCGTCGTGGAAAGAGCGCAACCTCGTGGAGGTTGGTACCTTTCAGCCATCGCTCGGCTTCAAGGATTTTCGTCGGGCAGCCTGGCTGCATCCCCTCGCCGATGGTCACCCAAGACGGTGACCACCAGTTTGATGGTGGGGAGAAGCAAGCCGGGCTGCTGCCTCTGCTGCCTCAGCTTCAAGGATCTTCGTCATCCTTGCTGGGGCGGACGGCGAGCTGAGCCGGAGCTCTACCTCCCGTACGGGCCGGCGGGCCACCCCCTCCTTCAGCGTTCATGGGAGAGGGCTCACCGACTTAGCGGAAGGGGCGGACTTCGACAACACGTGGCCGAGCGGCCGCAAGCGTCGTCAGCTCTAGCATGCCTGGTTCGCTGGCTCAGCTGGCTCTGGCACAACTTCCAGTGCCATCTCCCACCGCTGGGCGGAGTGCGGCTATCTGCCCGCCGTTCGGGCGACTGTTACACTGCGCGCACCGGGGGACCGCCCAAGACGTCGCGCGCTGCTAGGGCGTGTTTGTGCTTTTGGGCTGTCCTACCTTTGCTCCGGCACGACGCCTTCGCGCGGGGGTCGGTGCTCGCCCGTCCGGGAGGACTTGAGTGGGGATCTGCTGGTGGACAGGTGGCCGGAGAAGTCCTTGTTGCCGATGAGATTGCCGCTGCCATCTGCGCTCCGAGCCTCCAGCTCTTTGGCTTTGATAGCTTGTCCTCGCCCCTCGAGTGGAGACATGGGCGAGGGCCTTGTTGCAGCAGCGTCTGCCCTGAGGTCATCGCTGCTGCTGTTTGGCCGCCCAGAGTGGAGGTCGTTGTTGCTGCTGCAGGAGTGGGCGGCGGTGAGCCGCTTGGAATTCGTCGTCGTGGGCCTCCTGGTATGGAGGTTGTTCATACCCGCAGGAACGGAACCGGAGTCCCGTTTGTAATGGCACCTTGAGTGCTGGCGTATGTTCATTGCGGCTGTCGGGCCTAAACATCTGTATTTGGGCGTAAAGCCGTGTTTCTTCCCCATTTTGAGCACCAGGACTGCCTGTCGGCTAGCTGGACCTTAACCAAGTGTGAGTTGCCTTGTGCGGAAGGTGACGAGTGAGGTATCCATATCCCAGAGGCGTAGGAGTCCCTCAGCTCGGTCGGCCTTGCCGCTCGAGGCTTCTCTTGCTTAGTGAAGGAACCCTCGGCTGCTCTGCGATGAGCCAAAGCCGGAGGCAGCGGTGTCAGCACGGACAGAGGCGGAGTTGGCTGGAGAAGAAACTTCGTCAGCCCAGGAGTAGGAGACTTCCTAGGCCGAGGAGGCGTAGCAGTGGCGGCTGGGACCTGGCCAGGTCGTCCACTGGCGGGACCAACCCTAGAGTCGGGCTGCCGAGGCCATGAGCCGGGCTGGTGCCCTCGGGGGACAGCTGGCTGAGGCTACGGAGCGGCCGGTCCGGCCGTCTGCTTGGGCCAGGTTCCTGGAGGAGACCCTAGCGGCGATGGCCCAGGTGCGGTGCTGACATCTTCCTTCGAGGTGGAGATCCTCCCGACCGTGTTGCTGTCCGAGGCCAGGTCAGATTCCGCCGAAGGTGGAGTCGATGCCGAGGGTGCTGTTGCTCCCCCTACTGATGTCTGAACCTGCAGGAACAGTTTGTCTGTAGTGTATGTTTTTTGCGGCCGCCGAGGCCCAAACATATCGTCGTCGTGTTGTAAAGCTATGTTTCTTTTCCTCTTATTTAGAGTATTAGGACTTGTTCGTCGGTGACAGAATTGTTTATCCGAGCGAGAGTTACTTATCGCAGAAGGTGATGAGTGAGGTATCCGTATCCCGGAGGCGTAGGAGTCCCTCGGCTCGGTCGGCCTTGCCGCTTACGTGTACTCTTACTCGTCCGTAGGATTCTGTTATCGATATAGTCGAGATGGCACGAAAAATCGTTTCGGCAGAAAAAAGTTTCGAGCGTTAAGACTTGTTCGGTCAGGAATCGCTTATCCGAGCGTGAGTTACTTATCGCAGAAGGTGATGAGTGAGGTATGTATCCTGGAGGCAAAGGAGTCCCTCAGCTCGGTCGGCCTTGCCTGCTTACGTGTACTCCGTCGTTTTCAGGATTCCACTATCGAAGTAGTCGAAAAGCACGAAAAATGTTCTGGCAGAAAGACTTTTTCCGAGGAAAATTTTGACGCAGAGGGGGTTCCCCCCTTCTAGCCCCCGAGGGAGGGTCAGGCTTTGCGAGGCAAGGCTGACCCTTCCTTGATGGTTAGACTTTGTTTGTGTAAGTGAACGAGGTATATGAACGACTTGAAAACATCTTAAGGGTAGAAGCGACGTAGCTGTCGGATGTTCCAAGCGTTGTTGTAGACCTCGCCTTGACTGTTGGCCAGCTTGTATGTTCTGGGCTTCAGAATCTTGGCGATGATGAACGGCCCTTCCCAGGGGGGCGTGAGCTTATGGTGCCCTCGAGCGTCTTGTCGTAGCCAAAGCACTAAGTCGCCCACCTGGAGGTCTCGGGACCGAACCCCTCGGGCGTGGTAGCGTCGCAGGGACTGCTGATACCGCGCCGAGTGTAGTAAGGCCATGTCCCGAGCCTCTTCCAGCTGCTCCAGTGAGTCTTCTCGGTTTGTCTGGTTGCTTTGGGCGTCGTATGCCCTCGTCCTCGGGGAGCCGTATTCTAAGTCTGTGGGCAAGATAGCCTCTGCCCCATAGACTAGAAAAAAACGGCATGAAGCCCGTGGCTCGGCTTGGCGTCGTCCTCAGACTCCAGACCACCGAGGGGAGTTCCTTCATCCACCGCCTGCCGAACTTGTTGAGGTCGTTGTAGATCCTCGGCTTGAGTCCCTGTAGAATCATGTCGTTGGCACGCTCTACCTGCCCATTCGTCATGGGGTGAGCTACGGCGGCCCAGTCACCCGGATGTGGTGGTCCTCGCAGAAGTCCAGGAACTTCCTACCGGTGAACTGGGTGCCGTTGTCGGTGATGATGGAGTTCGGGACCCCGAAGCGATGGATGATGTAGGTGAAGAACGCCACCGCCTGTTCGGACCTGATGCTGTTTAGGGG